>LQNS02278096.1:21468968-21490243 GCA_001587735.2 Parhyale hawaiensis | reverse complement strand
CCAGATGCTACATCCCCTGCGGAGAAGGCACTCGGGACCCTTGGGTGCGTGATGCCCAAACATATTGTGGCAGGGAAACGGCCCGCCACAATATGCCCCTGAGGGCCAGGCGGCAAAGTAACATGACCTTTCACCCAGCATACAAGGTACTCAACTCTTTCATGGGGCTAGTCTGTCTACAGCGATAGTGCAACTAGCGTTCGTTCGCTTCTACGTCTACTTATTAGTGACGTGATCAATTCAAAACGCACAAAAATTTATTGTGACTTCAAAAGGGAGGCGCAGGTCGTCAGGTTTGTAAAGTGGATGGAATATTTTCCCAAGAGATGAACGGCAATCAGTCGCCGTAAGAAGAGCGCGCTACATACAACGCGGGAAAACGACTGATCAGAACAAGCAGCGCTTCTGAAAGCGAATAAAAAGAATTCAGTAAGTCACATCCAGATATGAATTACAAAAGTACGAGACAATCCATTTTATGATCTGCAGAAGATTGTGACACAAGAGATAATTCAACTCACAACTAGCAAATGAACGGAACAAGTAACAGAACGAAGAAATGAAATCAAAACAATACCACACGAGAACGCTCAGATTGTACTCTCTACGTCACAATGCACTGAATGAAGCAAGCCGTAGGTATTTGTTTTGTCATCAAAGGATATAAGAATTATTTTACTAAAAAAAAGCACCTTGCAAAAGTGCGACACCACTAATTTCATAGATTGGGGCGTATCAGGGTTAACATTAGCATTAATACGACATCACTGAAGTGATCAGTTGTTTCATTAGTTTTTAATTAGTTCATCAGTATATTTTTCTTTCAAGGTAATACATAGCCTTATACAGTGAATTTTCAACGGGAACAAAACTGATCCAGTTCCGACGCACAACTCCGCAACAGTTGCAATAAAACCTGTTCGCTTCAAACACTGGACATAAATACTGGGGCCGCAGTGCTAACTCGGGAAACATTTCTTCAACGTAGCAATAACAAAAAGAAGATACCACTGTCTAAATTGGACATCCTTTTTACGATCAAGCAGGAGTAACTAAATGCCACGGGGTTCCATTTCGGCCGATGGTACCGGGAAACGCGTCACAGCAAAGCTAAAAACAATGAAAGGAGCTCAAAAACTGAAAATGCAAAGGAATGCTATCCCAGTGAGAAAAGATTAGATTAGATAGGCGGCAGTAGACAAATCAACAGGCCCATTCCCAAATAGACATCAGAGCTTACGCCTCGGCACTCTATGAGCTATTGCCATTATGTTAGTAGGATACAGAGGACTGGAGAATAGAGAGAAAAAAACTTAAAATGAAAGAGAAGATCGGTGGTAATTAAAGAACAGGTGAATTCAGGTGGGAATATAGGGCCCAACATCACAGGATACACGCTGCAACTTAAGACTGATGGCTACAGGAAACAACTGCTGAGTTGGAGATGGTTCAACGGAAACGACCTATGCCTAAGCTACAGCTAGCTTACAAACTGTTAGAAAATACGGGTATTTTATGAGCTTTATAGCTAGAGCAGTGATTCCTCGAGGGTGAGTCGAGAAGCCCAACTGGAAGGGGCTTTGCGTTATTGATTGCAACTCGTAAGCAAATTGGATCTTTCAGATGAGTTGGCACTGGCTCCAAGTGCGTGCATGGATGAGGGACATGTGGATTTAAGCTTCAATATAAAGATGTTTATGTGCTGTATCCAAGTGTACAGTATTGTGGATCGCTACTTGGAATTTTTACTCGATCAAAAATCATGGAACTTAGCACACCTTGAAAGCAAAGTAGAGTACACTTCAAACCTGCTGCCTAGGAAGTATTTGAATCAACATGTATCAACTACTCATGGAAGAGAATTAGACCAATGACAACAAGAACGGGAGATGCTGCAGCACCATTCTCCCGCCACCCCAAAGGCTGCCAGGCATGGCGTATAGCTACCACGAAATTAACAAAACTGCAAAGCATGTTCATTAGAACTGCATCAATTGATAATAAAGAGCGAGAACTTTGTCGGGGAGTTAAAAATAAAAAGGAAACTGCATTTTCATCACAGAAAAAGTCGATGCTATTCAAAACCTGCGCATATATAGAGTGGCAGTCCACTGGACGTACTACTTGGCAGGACAGCTGCTGCAGGATGCTGATGATGAAATTTCCCGGGGAGTCCGCTGCTAGTGAAGCTATGCTAAGGACTATAGTGAAGGCTCTTGCTCTAGACAGAAGGCGTGACAAGCAAAAGATTGGGGGCGTCTTACACTAAAGGGGGTGATACACTGGCAGCAATTGCTGCACTAACTGCTGCCCGCAGTCCATGCTGCCACAGGGTGTCCTGATACACTTGCAGCACTCACCGCCGGCCGCGGCGACCGCCCCTACACTTCAGTAATGGTAAGTCAGCGCGTACGCTTGCTGTGTTGTGCAACCGCCTTACTTCGTGTCAATAAAATACGAAATAATAAGAAAGAAGTTTTTGTGAAAGATTGGCTGCAGCCGGAAAAAGATGAAGGGAGCTTTATACAATGTCTAAAAAAACTGTTAATGAACATGGATGATTGGAAGGATCATCGTAAAAGCGATTTTGGGAACATCTTGGTTCATTTTATGTTTCCATCATGATAATAATCACTTTTTCAAAACAAAGCTTAATTAGCCCCAGCTTTCAGCATGAATTAGCATCAACCATCATCAGGGGAAAGATGTATGTTTTGGAGCTATATACAGAAACACGTATCCGTACATGGAAAGAAAGTTCTACCACAAAAAAGTACTTCAATGCTGATTTTTATTTTTGCTGAAGTTTTCTTTCGTAGTATGGATGCGTGTTTTTGTGCATAGCTCCAAAACAAAAAATGCAGCTTTTCCCTAGCGACGGCTGAGGCAAATTCATGCCGAGAGCTTAGGAAAAGTCATTTTTATCATGATGGCAGCATGCGTGAGAACGCCGGTTCTGCAATTTTATAATTTGATGGAAATAATTTCTCCACTTTTATGAGTAAGGAAAACACGCGATTTTCCCAAGCCGTATCAGTTGGTTGAAGATTCGATGCAGAGTTTTACTGCCTGGCAACAGGATTCATCATGTGCTCAGAGAAAATAATTTGAATGCGTGATCTATATTATGCGGATAAATTTCCATCCACTCCCTCGAAATAAGGATATTGATAGAGTATGTATCAATATCAATACAGTATGCAAAATAATACTTCAATGAAAAAGATTACATACTAAAATTATTTACATATCAGAAAATACTCAAGTCCTAGTCAGCAATGAATAGGTTTCGTCATGGCAGCGACGAGAGCGACAACCATCCCGCCCGACGGCTGGAGCGGCACATGCATGCATGAATTCATGCAACAGTTCCTTTACAGAAGATAGTTGTGTCAAATTTGGGTGAATGCGCTTCGCTCCTAAATTTCCAGGTTTGTGACTTCAAAATTACGTCACGCCACTGTGGAAATATCAGAGATTTCTCGCTGCAACAGTGGCGTGACGCAATTGTGACGTCACAAACCTGGAAATTTAGGGACGTAGCGCATACGCTCCGATTTGACACAACTATCTTCTGTAAATGAACTGTGGTTCAAGCTATATTCCAACACGCTGATAACTCGCAAGCGACGCTCATATAGCGGCCTCCGAGGTCGCTGTTCGCTGGATTCCCGCACTCAGGGCATGAGTACATGCAGCAATTGCGGCCAGTGTATCATCCCTTTAACACGTTGCACAGCTCGAGCAGTTGTGGGACACGAAACTAAACTTCTAAGCACGAGGGCATTACAGACTGCTGTAGCAAAGATGTATAGGCAACAGTACCGAGCGTGTGGGCGTGATTGAAGAGTCTGCCATGTTCTTGTACTTTGTAAGTAGGCGGTGATCATTCGCGAGGACTTGAGTGGTATTATTCATCATAGGCTTCTACATGGCGTATGCTTGGACAACACATGAAGCACTCTTGCGATCGAAGACAGCAGGTGACGCAGTTCTATGAAACTGTGCACGTGTGTATGCAGTCGTCAATCATCGCAACATACAATGCGTCTTTCCCAGAAATTTTAGCAATACGAGGTAACAACTGTCGATGAAGCGGAAGAGAGCGGACTGCTTCAAATAGTACGAAGGGTCTAGGATTTCAAATGGGGAAAACGTACAATTCACAACCGTTTATTAAACCATCTCGAAGGTGTCTTCGAGAAGACAAGGTTACCTATCGCTCGTATGCGCGAATGAACCATAGGAAAATATGGTTTAAAATACGCTCTGCTCATCACCGTATGCATGCAGCACGCACTGCTTCTCTTCACTTCCAATTAGTTATATTAAATGGCTGGCAATAGAGAAACCGAGCTATTGCGCTATTAGCAATGCACATCGGCACAGAGCTGAACACAAGTATGCAGATAATTTACCAGGTGGGAACAGCCCTTTTTACTAGTGTATGAACAGAACAGAACGCTGTCTTACATTCCATGTTTTAGGTTTCGACATACATAAACGCCAGCTGTGGAGTTAGATATCAAATTGCGGCTCTCCGAATATCGTCGATTAGAAAAACCCAACGTTGCAAGGCTGAGATACATAGCCATATGCTTTTCTCCGACCAGCGGTGTGACAGTTACTTGTGCTCGGACTTAGTAATAGGTGTGACGTATCTCTTCAGAAAACAACTGAATCAGAGACACATTTCTAATACAGATATTCGTCAGCACAGCTAGACTATTCTCAATGACGGGTTTCAATCAACTCCTATCGCAGTAGAGGTGAAAGAGGTGGTATTCTATTTTTGAAAAACTTCACGAAACAAAAACCCATTGAGAAAGAATGTGCAACGATAATTTTCTATACTAAGCATTTTACAAGAAGAGTTCGCGGTTTAGGCTACAGCTACATCTAAATATACGGTCGAGAAAACACGTTTTGAACTACGGTGGTTACGCCGCATCACGTACACCGTGTTGTCTCTGGAGACCGTGCCTACGAGATCAAACAACAGACAATCATTTTTGAGATACATAACCGCTCCTTGAAACCTTTTACATAACACAGTTAATTTAATTATAATTCAGTACAGAATAAGCACACTTTTGGCTTTGTCTTAGCGCTGGCGGAGAGATAACGGCGCCAGCATCCGGTAAATATTGCCATCAAGCGGTAGAAATCCCGCTAAAATATTGCCAGCAACCAATAGGAATCCCATTAAAATATTGCCAAGCACGTTTTTTGATGAAATGAAAACGATGAAACTGCAGCAATATTGATGTACGTTTTAGTGTACTAGTCATTTTATTAAATAATAATTTGCCTCGGTATTACCACCCCTTCACAGTCTACTAGAATCTCAAGAGACGTAGTATTTGAGCTCTTCTGGGTGCTTGTTGGACACATGGTTCCTGAGATTGTAGAGCTGGCGCGCCCTGTAGGGGCAGTGGGGGCAGGGAAAGGGACGTTCCCCGGTGTGCACCATGTAGTGGCGCCGGAAGTCCGCTTTATTAAATATTTCCTTGGCACACACGGGGCACGTGTAGTTCATGCGAGGGTTCCTGGGCTTGATGTACGGAAGTTCATCGAAGGGAATTAGGGTAGAAGAATTGGAATCGGAAGAGAAAGAAGAGGACGGCAGTTCTTCCAACAGCACTTGAGGGGAAATATCCACAGAATCTAAAGAATCGCCCACACACAAGGCAGTCCAGGGATCTGTTGTTGAGTGAGCTCCATGATCATCATCGACCTACGAAGTGGAAGAAAAGGAACAATTTCACGTAAGCATCACCGTTGAGAGGTAAGAGTGCACTAGTTATCGACTCGGTAAAGAGCCCAGTACTATTGACAAGCACACAATAGAGGTACTTCTTCTACTGCAAGCTAAGAATATCAAATGCCAGATAAGAAAAGAAAAGCTCAGTACAACTTAGAATGAAGATACGAGACAAACGAAAAGAATTCATAACTGAAAATATGAAACTGAAACCGAAAAGTCCTGATGTTGACGTATTGAGTGAGAACGCAAGTTTCTTCAGAATATTGTCTTACAACAAAACCCAGCGATGCTGCAGTACTGAGTAACGTCGTTCAAATTTATACGCCGACACTCTACTGGCTGCGAATCCAAAAACAACGGGATGATACGCTGTCTGGCACAGACTAGTAAACAACGGTATCATGTACGATATCAACAGTCACGTGTGGAAGCGCTCTCCTATGAATACCCTAATGTCGAAAGCGCTGATCACAACATCCTGACGGTTACAGTCGGTTGTAGTGAACCCAAAACGAGGATATTATTTACTCGCGGAGTTGTCAACTGCGACGGATTCCTCTATTTTGCTATCTAATAGGGGAGTCCCAAAGCAGGGAAGCTACATACAGCCAAGCGCATGTTGTACATCGAATGACTATGTTACCGTCCAATTTAACGGATATGTCCATTGCAAGTCGAGATGCCGAGCTCCTTAAAATATAAGTTAGGTGGCCTGCAGACGCAGCTATAGGAAATCGCGTGTGTCGGCTGTGTGACCAGGCAGTCCCAAGGAGTAGTAGAAGAATATCAAAGGCCTCCCGAATCGGCAGAGGCAACTCTGCAAGGTCTCAAAGACTGCAGTCACAGGTTTTATAAACAGCAAGACGTCGTTAGTGGTCGTGAGATGGGGCGAACTCTTGTTCCAAAACTACAGAGCCGTAGAGACGCGACACAAGGGGCGGCGCATATCCAGGATAGTCAATCACTTGAAAATCGGCAACATTATTGTACGCTGAACATCTGAGGGAGGGCCCATTTTCCTCAACCCTCAGATTGGCGGATAACTGTAGAAGTGGACTTTAAATTTGTAGCATGCTATATCGAAGATTCGAGCAGCCAGTCTTGCCCGAGGCACGACGTGACTTGCTGGACGAATTTTAGTACCAATGCCAGGACCTAACTTTGTACCTGAGGTTCTCCAAGTCCAGCGCGACCTTTCCTATGCTTCTAACTTCACTGACGCCTGTGCCACAGTACCCATTCCTTGAAGTCTGGTGTACTCAAAATACAGAAGAAACAATCAGCACGTCATCGATCAGTTTCCTCAAGTATTCGCAATTACGAATATTTGCATAAATAAGTACCGAGATAGAATAAAAGGAAACCAAAAGCTTCATGACACATATAGGCGACAGCACGGTGTGTGAGTACATGTATCCAGGAGGCTATGTCTGTTCTGGGATCCTCAGTGCCTGTCAGGGCGTTGTAGCTTGAAGTTGTGATATGCGGGGGGCAATGGATGTCCGCAAAAACGAATTTTATTATTTAAAGCCAGTTTCTACCCATTCAAATGCAGGTCCGTAAGCTGCATTGCTGCAATATAACAGAACAATTCTACTTCTTGCTTAAAGGTTTTTAGAGTCTAAAGTTTCGACTAGCTCCCAAAAAAATCAGTTTAATTTTTCCGCCAATTCACAGGAATGATTAACACAAGCGTTAATAAATCAAAACGACTGTATCTACGAGTAATCCGTAAATACAATAAATGCTTTCGAGCTGACTGGCTGACAATATATCTGCATTAAAAACACACTGCAAATTTAGTAGAGTTAGCGCGCCAATCATATCTAAAATGCTCAGTTCTCGCTGCACGCACCTCCTCCCATTTGAACGGCAACAACTACCTACGACATCTAGCGACCGGGGTGTTTGAAGAGTACATGGGACTTGAGGGACGATAGCTGGCGTCCTCTGTAGGGACAGTGGGGACAGGCATAGGGCTTCTCGCCGGTGTGCACCATGTAGTGTCGGCGGAAATCCTCGCGACTGAAGAACTCCTTAGGGCAGAGAGGGCAAGCATACCGTCGGCGGGGATCTTTAGGCTCAATGCGTGGTAATTCATCAAAAGGAATGAATCCTCCCGACGGCAGGAGGGGATGTGTGCCGCCAGATGAGGTTGGAACGGGTTGAGACAGCGCGTCGAGGGCGCTTAGAGTAGCCAAGGCCAGGTTCACTTGCGCTCCGGACGTCCAGCTCTTCGATCCAGAGGCGTCGCTTTGCTCAGCCTGGAAGCTTGCCTTGTGGGTCCGGAAAGAGAACAAAAATGGAGTCAGCAACATGAAAATGTCCATGCACCAACCACTTACACGCTGCAAACTAAGACACTGCATTGTAGACGCTCAGCGCGCCAGCCTAAACAATCCATTCCCAACCCACATAGAAGACTTGTCTGTCAGTGAAGAGAATGTAGGCACACAAACTCAGCTGATGCACGAGTTCTTCGGCATGGGTAAGAGGATTAATGAGAAAGTAAACCGATAGTCCCGAAAAAAAAAACGCAGGGAGCAAAGAAACCAAATAAAGGATGGCGAGTAGCTTGATAAGGGATAAAATATATTGGAAAGAATGAAAAATGAATAAATTAACACTTTTTAACCGAACTGAAGGTAAATGAAGAAATTTGCAACGGTCTCCAAACAGCGTCCGTCAAGCTGCTCCACCTAGCTCCGTAATTCGCTAAGTGGAAAATAAGTGACTGCTTAAAGGGCACGACGAAGGTGGTTTTCTAACGCCAAGCTATACCTTTCTAGGAACATAACGAATACGGTACCTATACAATTTTCTAAGAACATCAGTGCAAACGTTGAATACGGGAAATAAGAGACATATTTCATTTCAAGTATATTGATAAACTCAAGCTTACAGGGTTTTGTCACAATAATCAGCATTTTTAAATTAGCAACACAAATGATAATTACCACACACATCGTTATGGATACCGTATAACAATCCACATATGATGTTACGTATACAAATAGTCTTACGGTAGCTGTAGTAGAGCTTAACTACTCTTAAATTGGCGCAGACCCCTGGGCGCCTGCAGCTAGCGTAAACACTCAACTTCACCGAATACATCAACGTACGAAATAATCACGAACATATACATAAATAAAAAGGATCTAAGAGTAGCAAAGAGACAGCGGCGCAACACAAGTATATTTTCTTTCCATAGATAGATCCCTGTCTAACTAATTCTACTGCCGTAGTATTTCTTGCTCACTTTCTTACGAGTGTACCCGGTGATGAGAAATGACGGCGGCAATGTACTGGTGATGAATCAGTACTATTTTATAATTCACGTTGTGTTCTTATCTATAAATATATTTATATTTTTCATGTCACGCTCGGAGGGAATAAGATGAGAAGAAATTCAAGCGCTGAAGACGGCATCCAGGATACGGAGGTCGCACTCAGGAACTCCAGCTGAAGGACCTGAGCGCGCCTGCATGACCGTGTTTGGACATACTGACATACTCAAAGGTGCTACGGGAGATATCACTTGACTGCGCCGTATAATATGTATCCTGTTTTTCAGACAAAATACTGAATTTTCATTTAAAAAGCTCGGCAAAGGAGACAATGTTTTTTTTTTTCTGAAGTATTAATTCTCTGCCGTCATCCATAATGGCGGCTCGGACCACTCGTCGATACATAATGTTCCTGCTCGAGGTACGGATTTTGCGGCAAAAAAAAAAAATCATACCTGCAGGTTTGGATCATTCTCAACATTCGACAACAGTGGAGATCGCTTCGAACTTAAGTTCGGGGCAGTAGTATTTCCCAGCTGCAAGCAAAACCATGAATTTTAAATCAGTTCGAAAGTTCAGCAACACCAAAAGAATAAACTGGATGATGGGAGGCTGTGAGATTGTTATAATTATCTTTCCTTTGAAGCATCTGCAGTATCCTCCTCACCTGCAGCTTTCTGCTCGCTGCAAATGAACAATAACAATGCAATGCCGCTTTCCAACGACAACGTGGCGTTGCTTCTGGAATTTTCGCTCTCGAAAGGGAGAACAATAATATTCCGATGGGCTGCATAATTGATAAAGACTTGATAATCTAGATTTAACCCAAACACAAAAGTCATTTTAAATTAAAACTGTACAATCAAATCCCTATACCGTACCGTATGCGACAACAAATATGCCTGTAGTAAAAATGCCGAAGGAATAGCAACAGTGCAAATTTTCGAGAATTTCAGCCACACGTGTTACACCAACGACATGAGTATGAACCACATTCAGTTTCCAAAACAGATCATATGATGAGCATAAATTGTGACAATCGGCTGGTGGGAGACTGTGGTGAATATGCACTGGGACATAAACGTTACTCAAAGTTACATTTGATGGGATGAGTAAAAATCACATTAAAGCATTAAAGAAACCCATACATATGCTTCAACTCTCCTAAGCAATTAACGACACAAAAGGTGAAGAAGTGACGACAGCATACAGTAGTAACACACAAACAACTAGCGCACAATCATCAAATCTAGCAAGATTTCGCCGGGGGATTATGGTCAAAATTGCGAAGTCCTTTCCCTCATACCGTTATACACATGAAACAGTTCACATGTTATTCCTATGGGAAAGGCATATTGATATATGAAAGAAAGGGGTTAACCAATAAAGATGGGGAAAAACAAGAAGAGTATTTGTTTCTCTCCAAAATATATCTCACGTCGCAACAAGTTGAGTGCATGATCACCACTGCACTCATTTTGCAATCTGAGGTAAGCTAAGTAAACGCTGCATGTATTGAATGACTGAAAGCTGGTCAAGCGACAACGGCTTCAGCCATTCATTATACAGTTTCGTCATAGTCGGTATTAAAGTTAAATATCGTGACAGAATTGGTGCCATCGCCTGGTCAAAAAGACGGCTTAATGGTGCTAGGTACTTGACTCAAGCATTACAGGCAACATAATCATTACACATCGCCATATACCAGTGCTTGGCACCAGTGATTAAATTCTTTATACTTGCAGAAGTCACCGACCACATGGCTTCCTAACATACAAAACGATACCAACATGTAAGTAACGGACTATCAGGTAGTTCCGTTAGTCAGTCAGTAAATAGACCTATAGGTTAGGACTGTCACACGCAGGTAAGTGGGAGCCGACTGCAGGCAAGGTTTTTGCGCGATTGGCGTCCTATTCAAGTGCTGGCATTAAAGAAGTCATTTGGAGCGCGCATTGCGCTATGTGTATTGCGAGCAGCCGGATGCAGCGAGTGACTCGCATTATGGTGGATATTGAAGTAGAGATTAGCTTCAGCTGGTCAGTGTGGTGAGCTCCGGTATGTTCGGTGCGGCAGTAAAAGCGCAAGGAAATTCGCATCGGAGGGAGCTCGAGGAGGGGGAAGGCTAGAGTAAAATGTGGAGGGGCTTTGTTGCTAGGAGATACCTGCATGTTGGTTTCACGGTAGTGATATTTGGGGGGGGGGTGATCAAGGGCTAGGCTCATTACTGGAGGGACTCAAAACCCCTGCTTCTCTTGGTGCTACTACCACTGTGTAAATACGCACAAAACATAGAGCGAGCGCGCTTGGGTGCCACTAAAGGACAAACTTTCAGCAATAGATAAAAATGGACCATAACGTAATAGTAGAATCATCAGACCAGAGATATAAGGCAGTAGCAAGACTTACAACTACACGGCTACTCATAGTGACGCACGTGCACTGCACACACACACACACCCTTCACTCGCCCTCTCGGCGGTAGGCATCCATGCCGTGCTTCACTAATATGTGGGACTTCAAGCTGGAGTTCTGCCGAGCAGAGTAGGGGCAGAAGGGACAGGGGAAGGGCTTTTCCCCCGTGTGGATCATGTAGTGGCGGCGGAAGTCCTTCTTGTCACAGAACTCTCGCGAGCACACAGGGCAGGCGTAACGTCGCGATGGGTTCTGCGGGCGGACTCGTGGTAAGGCTTCGAAAGGCGGCACTTGGGCCGTGAACAGTTCGGAGTTCTGCACCAGCGATTGAGAGGTGGCAAGGTCGGGCGATACGCCAAAGACGGAGGAGACGCTGTTGCCGGAACCAACAGAAGGGTAAGGACCGTCGGGGGGCACGTGCAGAAGCGAGGGCCAAGTTTCAACATTAGACGAGAGGCCACCGTCACATATTTTCACCTAAGGATACAGAAAATACGTTTCAAAACTCAAGAGAAAAGCAAAAAAAAAAAAGAGGAAGGGATCAGCCAATCATATAACCCCTGCAGAAACTGACAGTTCCGATAATTTGCCAACTAACTCGATACAAGCGAAGTAAAAACAAAGTGTCAAGAGGCTACAAATAATGGTAAAATTTAAAGCTACGTAAAAGATCAACAATACCCAAGTCCAGGGAGTGGAGCCAACACCACATGCAGATGGTGTATATGAAAACTCCCCCATGTGCGTTCATTTATTATTCCAATGTTAATACACCGACGCGCAGGCCATGTATGTCAAGAGTAGCGTTCTATGTGCTTTGAAGTATTTTTGTGACGCTAATACGTTATTACAAGTGTTAGATGGACACAAATGAGCACAAATCAAGCTTTATAGCCGGAAGTTTTTGCAGATGGTTAGAAGCATAATGTACATTGCATAAATACTTTCTGTTGAAATCGATGAGTTTAGAATTGAGTGCTGCATGGAATAGTTCGAACGTCTGGATCTCTTCCTTGCAGCGGTCTAGTCTCTTAAAATAGAGTAGTTAGCATGTATCTGTTATGACGATATTGACTTGAGGGCTCAGTAACAACCGCAACAAGGAGTTAGTTCCAGCGAGTACCCAACGCTGCGGCGTGCGAGGAGCTTCAAGGCATTGCCAAGTCATTTAGACATTAAACCATCTATCTATTGTAAAAGCGTAGTTTGAAGAGGTTACTCCTCAATGCCTACACGCCAAATTTCAAAGGCAGCAGCACGGTAGGATATTGGAATTCTACAACGCATCACATTGTGACAGCTGTCAACTCTTCAAGTAGTGCAAGAGCAGTTCAGAATCAGTGTAAATACCTACGGCATACCAGATACGGTAATTCGATTGGTTGCAGTATAATATAGCTGACCCGACCAACGACAAACTATAAAAATATACTGAGGGTATTAAAAATACAACCAAAACATCTCAGCGCGAGTTGGAAGCGCCCGGCTTGTCCTTATGCCGAAAGAAGAGATGGGACTTCAGACTCGAATATTGCCTGGCCGAGTAAGGACAGTGAGGACACGGGAAAGGTTTTTCGCCCGTATGAACCATGTAATGACGTCTGAAGTCCTTTTTATTATTGAACTCTTTGCGACACACGGGACAGGAGTAGTGCATGCGAGGGTCCACGGGCTCAATGCGGGGGAGCTCATCGAAGGGAATAAGCCCAGACGGAGTAGCATATGACGAGGATTTGGATGCAGAGGCGCAGGACTGCAAGAAGTCAAGTACTGCCTTCTGGCGCACAGCAGTGGACAATGAGAGAGATAAGGGAGAGGTGAGGGAAGATCCCAAACTGGAGCTCGGCGGGCGTTCCATTGGCTGTTGGGGGGCTGCAGGGATATCGTCTGAGCTTAGCAGGCTCCTCTGGAACGCCCAATGTAGATACGATGTGCTTCCCAGTCCGGCAACCTTTGCACAGAAAAGTTCTCCATTACCACCACATCAACTCAGCAGTTTATGCTTAGATAGTAAACGATTTCCTTCCTAAAGCAAACCAACACATAAGCCAAGTCCCATCTGGCAATAGCCAATGTGGAGTTACTTCTGGCACGCGCGAAACCGAGCAACCGACACCGCCGAGTCACACTTCTTCCAACAACAGAAGGCAGAAGAAAGACACAACACACGGACTCCTCAGCTATAAAATGTAGCAGATTCTTTCCCCGAACATCATCTCTACCTAGGCGTATGATTGCCAAAGAGAAAAAACCCTTAGAAGACAGAGCAGTACACTGAAAAATATCCATTGGTAGGCACCATTACGTGACCTAGGGAAATCAAGCAGCAGAATCTGTCACAAAACAAGATAGCAAAAGACACACAGGTTTGCCGAGACAAAGAGTTACACAAAAGGGAGCTTCAGAACCTACAGAGTGAAAAAATAAATAAATAAAAAGTGAAAGGAATAAAAGAATTTGGAGAGATTGGGTCAGACGACAGCGTAAGAAATAGCTGATGTGCTGGTGGGAGCGCTGAGATCGGGAGAGGAATATAAATGACTGTTCTCAAGCGTATCCTTCGATGAAGGATAGGCCAGGTTGAGGTGCCAGCAGTGAAAGTTCTCCATTGGTTGATTACACGTTTACTTTTCGACCGATGCTCGTCTTTGAGGTCATTCTTCATATAAATTCCAAACCAAGAGCACTGCTTCGTAACAACATAAAACTGCACGCCACTGATCGCATTTTTCAGTGCTACAACGAAGAGCTTCATCAAACCCAAGTGCTTATCCATACCAACTGAGAAGTCAACGTAGTTCAATTTTAAGCATACTATATGATAGTATATTTATAGATTATGCACCGCGTATGCAAGTACCATGAGATGCAAGTAAGATGCACAAACTGCAATGGCTATCACAGCTTTTCATTTCGCATTACTAAAATTTTCACACTCATAACGCTTATAATCACGGGTAATTGGCTGGTCACTGTTCATGAGTATAACCCCTTTTAGATGCACTAAAACCGTTAGGCAGCGTTTCTAAATTGTAGTAATGGTGCTGCTAAGGTTATCGTTTCATTAGGACGTCAAAGGGTTGAGTAACTCGCTCAATGTTCCCCACATGAAGAGACTCTATGAGGACGGCATGAGAGTATGGTGCCGGCAGACCACATGCCGACGTAAGCCGTTCAGGAGACGAGCTCTGTACGGGCAGTAGGGACATGGGAAGGGTTTCTCTCCAGTGTGGGTCATGTAGTGACGGCGGAAATCCTTCTTGTCAGGGAATTCTTTAGAGCAAACGGGACATGCGTAATTCATGCGAGGGTCTCGGAGAGGTGGACACGGAGGCAGCTGATCAAACGGTACGAGGTCCGTTGGTGGTTCGGAAGAATGTGACTGAATGGTTGGGGCTATACTAAAGGGAGATAGTGACGTGCAAGGTGGTGTGACGTGTGCACCTGTGGAGGGCACACACGCCTGTGCCGGCATGAACTCCAAGCCCACCTGAAGAACACAAAGGAGGACCTCAATCAGAACAGGAACCACGGCATCGCATGCGGACGAATCATTCAATACATTGCATTGCGAAGTTTGAAATTCACTGCGCATTTGCTATAGTAAGTAGATAAGTACGGTGAAAAGGAGATGTTGCGTTTAACAAATCGTGTACAAGGATGTGTAAAGAAATGATGACTGAAAATGGACGAACTTAAGAAATAAAACGTGAAGGTTGCACATCACGACACTTACAAATGGCAAATCAAGCCGTAAAGAGGAAACACTAGCGAAGTAAATTTAATCGCTGTACATGTCCCGACCTCCTTTGTTACACAAAAGATTCTTCACAAACGAGACTGGAGAAATGGCACGCAACATGCAAAGAACAGAAAGAAAATCTACACATGATCACTCCGCTTAGGACAGCAAATCGGGATAAAACAGGAAATAAAACTGACTTATTGTCATAAAAACAAACAAGTAAAATAACCGCGACAAGAAAGACGCGCTGAAGATTCAACTGTTACTAAGTAATCCAAATAAATTGTTTAAAAGCACTACTCCTGATAATATAAAAAATATGCCACAACCAACTTAACTTAACTACCTCCTGTGCCCCTTAGGAAAAAACGTTGGAGAGCAGGTAATGTTCAGAAGATGAAAAGCGGAGGTGACGTTAGGGCCGCCTAAGTAAAAGTACACCAGCGACATGCGCACGAGCTGGTAGAAATCTTTAATACGGCATTTTAGGAGTGAAGTTGCGGCAGTGGCGGAATCCCCAGTCTCGCATTAATACGCAACGAATGCAGGCAAAATACCAGCTCAACGCAAGAGCCTCACACCCCTGCAGAGCAGCGGTTCTGCGCCAGCGCAGCTGCAGCAACACACCGTAAAACGCAGTCTGCTACGACGGCCGAAACTCAACCATTTGTTTAAACTACATGAGCTTAGATAAACAAAAGTACAAAGGTAGAGCAATATTGATCATGGTAACATAATGCCACATTATTCGGCAAGTGCCAAGCAAATCAGTTGAGCAAGAAGTGTAAGAAAGCAGAGCGTAGGACGAGCGCAGTACGTCGTAGTAGTGTTGTGGCAAGGGGCAGCGTGAGTACTTCTATAGGTGAAATGACAACGCATGCATACACCTTAACTTGGAAGAAAAGGTTGTAGGGTTATATCACATGATACACTATACCATCACTGGGCATCAAAATAGGGAGCGTCGTGGTGCAGGTGAAAGTGCTTCTTGATGGAAGTCTTGACCCGAGCTCGGTACGGGCAGACGGGACATTGGAAAGGTTTCTCGCCCGAGTGCACCATATAGTGTCGCCGGAAGTCATTCTTGAAGTAGAACTCTTTGCCGCACACGGGGCACGCGTGGATCATGCAGGGGTCTACAGTGGCGGGGCAGCGAGGTAGCTGGTCGAACGGCACAAGGCTAGACTTGGATGGGTCAGAAGACATGAGCTGGGATGGGTGAGTGGACGGCATATTTTTCATGGCTAGCGTTGTTGTCGAGTGCGCCTGTTGGTCGATGCCCAGCATGTGAACCTGCACCTACGGGACACAAGAGCAGGAGATCAACACGGACTTGTGCGCGATATGAAGCTGCAGAATAACTTTGTGGACCAGTTCACCTCAGTGGTATGAAGATGGATGATATAAACACGGTCTCTTGTACGTCACTGATATAACAAGGAAGAATATCAACATGGGTCATCGCACGTCAATTATATAAAGATGGAAGATATAACAAAAAGTCTGAGCACATTTGCGAAACGAACTGGAAACGCTCGCGTCTCTGAGGCGACCCCTGACAAAGAGAGAAGTAATGACTGACAAAATTCGGGCTGGGCGGGGTAACAAGCACTGCAGTTATTTACTAACGGTAATTCCGTTCGTTAAAGTAGTGACGAAACGTAGCAGTCACCGACGCGTGAGTGAGCCACAGGTGAAGAATGTCCAGCACGTCGCACACTGAAGATTCCTAACATTCTGCTGTAACTTTTATATTGAATGGTCTTTAAAGAGTTTCAAAGCTATTTATTAACTAGAATGGGTGAGTAGAGATGAACCGTGCCTGGAGAGCCAGAACCATACGGTACTCTCGGAGTGAAAGTAGAGCCCACTACGGCCGATACGGTAATGTCGCAACATATGTATTGCCCTTGCACCAATGTTAAGTAGATATGATACAGGTAGTACGCATAATCAGTTTATATGTATATTCCCTGAAAAAAAAAAACAGTTATTACAAATATTACCTATTTCACTCAGGGAATAAACCTACGTAATACCTAACCCATTCCAGTTATTATACATATTCCCTAAACTGGAAAATGATGGGATGAAGTGAAATCTGTTGTGACTTTTTTTGTCTTTTCTTCACCCTTCAAGGCTCTAATAGACCTTTCAACACTATGTTTATTGACTAGTGCCCTTCATCACGTCTTCTTTGTTACAAATTTTCATACAAAATACGAAAAATAACATACGATAAAAATTGATGGTTACATGTTTCCAACACATCTTCATTCGTAAAACTGATGTTTAAAACTCGAATATAATACTAATAGTGACACCTGTTACGCTTTGTTGTTATATGGCAGTTCAGAATGAGATCTTGTGTTACATTTCAGCTGAGATTTATAGCATTTGTATCTATCTGGCTGACATCTTCTGGTTCCGTTACAATTACATTTCACAAAACCTGGACGTCCGCAAGCAGAAACCTCCTGGACTGTGGTAACATCTTCAATAGGGTATCTAGCGTGCCCGCAAATGCTAAATTGATTTCTGTTAAATTTTACGTCTAGCACACCACTTATGGTTCCGATTTTGTACAGCTCGTGTGAATGTTTTTCAACAACGACTCCAATCAAACATTTAGGATCAGTTCTTCCTCCATCAACATTGAGGATTGGAACAGTGCCACTGTCACCAAAATTTGCTGTCAGGACTCGTCGACTCCTTTGCACCATTTTCTGGGCTTGTAGCTCCTGGGTTTCCCTCGCTGGTGTATCGCGTTACCAGGGCTTGCAGTGCTTCAACAGGCGTCAGTGATGCAGAGTCGCAAGTTTCATCATAGTCGCAAGTTAACATTTTAACCCGCTCAGAAATACCTGGCGCCATAACCGCTTGCTCCTGCAACACGAATGAAATAAAATAGAATAAAATGAAACTTCTCAGTGTGATGCTCCTTAATATTTGTGCTGCACTGTAGTGGCACTGATCACACTAGAATAGCTTATTGGGAGCAGCTTAAGACCAGAATCGTTAATATACAGCGATTAGGACGGACGATATTCAGATTCTGTGAAAACTATAAATGCACCCTGTATCTGCTGTTTCAAATGACCTTTGCGTGCATGACCTAATGCAGTATGCTACCTTCGATTATGCAAATACAATTTTTAAAATTTATTTTTCTAGATAAGTGTCGAACTTTGAAATGTCAATGTTAATTAAATGTATGGCTGTGTTGCAAATATAAACAGCACTAGTAAATAGATATGTAGCCATTTGCCAAGCTTCTCACACAATTTGCTTAATTACGAGTTTTTTATACTGTTACCTCAGATTATGCAAAAAGTTGATAAAAACTTTATAAGTAGGAAATAAATACAAGTGAACAGGAATATTTTTATTACTCGTCCAAAACAAAGAAATTATAACCAAAAAAATCCAATAGACACTGAAATAAGTGTTCAGTAGTGGTAAATTGACTGAACATAGCACCTCCATTTTTGATGATTTTTTGAGGCGATTATAAACAGACTTTGTCAGGTTTGATATTTCAGATGATGGAATAGAATTTACAGCTGTTTTTACTGCATTTCACAGGCTTACTTTGCTCGAAAACTGTCAACCACCTTCATAGACCTTCCTATTGATCATTGCCCTGAGGTTTTCAATAGGATTTAAATTTGGGCTAGCCCCATTCGCTGGCCAGGTCATAATCCTTTTTGATTTAAATCCTCCATCCGTAAGCCACTTAGCAGTGTACCGTGCTCGGGGTGGGGGAGCGTTACCGTGCTGAAAAACCAATTTGGATCTGCCTGCGATAGTCTGCTCATCAAGCCATGGAATCAAGTTGGCTTCAAGAAACTGGCAGTACCTTTCTGCATTCAGTTCAACTCCTTCTGCCACTTCAAATGGACCAAAAGAGTGTCACCTACTATCCCGGCGCAAAACATTACAGCTCCACCACCTTGTTGACACTTGAACTGTGTCTGTTGAGGTCGGTCATGGAGGACCCATCCAGACCATCAAGAGTGGCTCTGCATTCGTCAGTAAATATGACAATGGAGATATCAGTTTTCATGTTCTCTTCAGCTCATCTGACCCTACTTTCTTTATGAGTTTTAGTTAGAAGTGGTCGTTTAATTGCCTTTTTCACTTTCCCTAGCTTCTGCAGAACCTCCCATCTTGTCTTTCTGATTAGCACTGGGCCTCCAGCGTCTACAAACATCGTCTTACTTGCAGAAAGTTGTTTTCTAGCCATAGAAACCTTCAAATGTCGCATATCCCGAGCAGTCAACTTCTTCGTAGAGGCTCTATCCGGATTCCGCAGTTTTCCGGTTGACTTTACCTTCAATTGCATAAGCCTTAATTGTTCGGTGATCACGCAGTAATTTCTTGGAAACTTCTAGTGTTATCTTACCAGAAGCCAATAACGAGGTCACTTTCATCATTTCTTGACCGGTTAGACCGCTTTTCTCGCTCATATTGACTAGAAAGTAATGTTGCATAATCTGGCCCAGTGTTGCTTTGCGAAATTTGAGGAGCACCAAACAACAGAAAAATGTTACAACACACCTGTGCACTAACTTATTATCAACATTTGAAATGTTTGACACTTATATTGAAAAATAAGCAAAAAATTGCATTTGCATAATCAAAGGTAACATACTGTACAAGCAGACAGTGGGAAACAGCGCAAAAAACAGAGAAATTTGGGGAAGCAAAGTGATTGCATGTTTACCTCAAATAAATTCAGAAGATCTTCCTTTTCAAGACGGGAAATAACTTCATCAGGCAAAGATGCTGTAAGTCCAATTTCGCATCCGATTCAAATATAGCTACAAATGGTGCCCTTTAAATACCACTATGGTTACTTGAATTCTTTTAAACTGGACAAATTTCAAATCAACAGTCTTTCCTAGATACGCTAGATACTCCGTTGAAGATATAGATATGTAAAAGACACTTCCACTGGGAACACAGACCAGGAAGTTTCTACTTGCGGGCATCAAAGTTATATGAAATGTAATTGTAACGGAACAAGACGATGACAGCCAAACATGCTTTAAATATGTATTAACTGTTTACGTCAGGGAATATAAATATAACTGATGTTGCGTATTACCTGTAACATATATACGTGAACAACCAGTAGCACGCTTGGGAGTATCCAGGAACCTACTCGAGGCAATCTGGTTACTAAGTACATGACTGAGTCAATAAAGGTAACAAGTATGCACAAATGACCAGATTCACACTGAAATGTAGTGCGGAACTTCTTGTAAGGATGCGTAAGATGAACTTAGGCGCTCGCAAAGATGATGTTTGCATCCAGTTGCTGGCTACAACCTCCCTTGCCACATTCCGAAGGAAGCACATGCTAGCTTCATTGCAGGGCTTTACAAAAACATGGAAGGAAAATGAATAGAGCGATTAGCTGCGAGCAATAAGGGGTATATATACTTCGCACCTGATACACATAAAAGCCTCGCAACGTTTTCAACTCGAAATACACTGAGTATCAGACAATAAAACCACATGCATGCAAGTGCATGAGACTTCATCAACGCTTAATACAAAGATGCAATATGAGGGGGGGGGGATAACGAAACGAAGGATTCGCTTTAAGGTAGCAACGCAGTTTCGGGTCTAAGGCGAGGTCCACGCATAAGTTAGCGACGGACGAGGGTATGGTAAACACAACGAGACATTGTAGCCCAATAAGGGCCAATACAGACAGCTAGCTAACCAGACTTAGATGCAGCGACTGGGCGGCGTATATGGAAAGTAGCTACAGCACGATGTACATGGACAAAATATATATCCATTACAGTAATAGTTATCAGTAGGGTTGTGACACCGCATATAACGCATATGCGAATAAAGAAATGCATATGCTGTTAAAAATGCATTTGCATATAATATATGCAAATAATAGAACAGCATACGCATATAGTATATGCTTTTGCAAATGAAAAGGGAAATAAAACATGCATAGTTGTATCTTGAATACACTGTTAGCGGGATATCCTACTAACGAGATATTACTGTTGTCATTGGTTGGTCGAGTTGCGGG
>LQNS02278096.1:21425916-21468079 GCA_001587735.2 Parhyale hawaiensis | reverse complement strand
TAATGCAAGTTAAATAAGCCATTGATAATATACGCTGCATAAAATACAGCATATGCAAATAAAATTTTAGAGCATATGCAGCTTAATTATGCATTTTACTAAAAGGCATATGCATATTTTTTATGCAGATGCATATTTTTTATGCATATGCCTTTTAGTGAAATGCATAATTTAGCTGCATATGCTCCAAGATTTTATTCGCATATGCTGTATTTTATGCAGCGCATATTGTCACAACCCTAGTTATCAGAGTGGGCGTAGGTACATGACCCGAACGAAAACTCAATTTTTGTCTTGGGTTTTCATTTTATAATGCCCGGCTGTTGGACGTTTCAATGTAGGTGCCATGAAGGTATTAACGCATATTCCAGCGCAATACACAACTGGGGGAGAAAATGACGGTTTTCACGACTCAAGTGGCTGCCAAAATCCAGAAATTAGAACCAACCATGCCTGTATAAAAAAAACACCGCTGAGAAAATGTGCAACACTTGCACGTACACTGCTGTAATGAAGCACTCATCGCACTGGCGCACACTGACGGTCATTCCACCATGCAGTTCGAAGCTAAAGCGAGGAAGGATAGAGGACTGTGTGGTGCGTGTGTCCGCACCCTGGGAGCGCTATAGTCGTTCACGACGATTTGTGTGCGTGTTTGTGCACGCAGATGGTGTGTGTGTGAGCGGCGTTCAAGTTGGTGCGCCGCGCTGCTCGCTGTATCGCTGATTAAGTTAGGTTAGGTAACGTTAGAAGGTTAGAAAGGTAAGGTAGGGTTAAGTTAGGTTAGAAGGTTAGGTAAGGGTAGGCTAGGCTAGTGTTCATTTTAGTGGTGGCGCGCGCAGCAAAGCTTACTTGACCGCGCAATTGTCGTGAACGACGATGGTGCACCCCCGGGAGCACAGAGTGCTTCTCAGTGTTGCCATGTTTGGCTGGGTAATGCTGCGGGCTGTGACGTCTCCGTGAGAGCTCTCGTTTTAGCAATTGCAAAATTATTAGCACAAGCACCACTTAAAAGGAAACAGTGCTAGGGAAGTGTACTTGCGTGACCACAACAAAGCCAAGCTTTGACGCCGTAGCCTACAGCGCTTTATTAGGTTCCCAACTAACATCAAGTTGACTTCTCAATTTGGCTGTGGTGTCACGCGTGGCTTTGTTTTGGTCACGCGGGACTCGATGTTCTCTAATCTTTTCCGTTGTATCACTGCCAATAAGCTAATATGCATCGATCGGTTGTGCGCAGTTTAGTCAAGACGGAAGCAACATACGCACCAAACAAAATTTAAATTTGCCGCTTTCGCAACTGCTCCAAGCTTTGAGCCGACTGATTCATTCAACGTCACGATGAGGAAAAGGGCCTGGCTTAATTTCTTTCTATTTTTCGGACAATACCCAGTTCTCTTCAGTTCAACCAGACGGAAACGGGTGCTTTCGTTGAATTTTTGTTTAATCCAGTGCGATACTTATTTCGAAACTTCTTCAAATTATAAGCAAAATTGAAACGGAATCATCCTTTCGCTGCTAAAATTGGGGTTAGTTTGATAGATTATCAGCTACACAGCCCCTCTTCTAATTTGCTCCGAGCACCATAGCCAGTCATCTGTTGTTGCTCAGAGCGACGTTTCTCATGGTGGCTAAGGGAGACTGCAAGTTCACTGAGCTTAACCCAATTTACTCAAGCTCTGGCATTACATCACAATACGGCTTCTTCATCTTCCTCCTAGATTGAAAGAAAAAAACAGCGTAGAGAGACAAGACAGCTTGAGCAAGGTAAGAGCAAAACGGTTTAGCTGGTGCCTGCACTCGAACACGGACTGGCGGGAGCAGCAGCAGCTATTAGCATTGCGGTACACTCCTATGCTTTGGCGATCATGAAACTTTTTTCCCCCCCAAGCCTTTAATTTTCATCGCTGACTTGAGCTTGCACTTACTTCCACCAAAGAGGCCAGCAGTGCTTCTCTCTGTTAATTGAATGTGCTACAGCGTCACCTCAGACAATCCATTTATTCCTACTCAACATCACTTATCTCCTCCTCAGCAATATAACAACAGGTTACGGGGTTAACGTTTCCAAGAACTAAATTAATTCACGCAATCGTGCCCGTACGGAGGAGTGACTGACAAAAACATGAACATCAACAGGAAAAATACGCAACAAAGTCACATAAAAGGATACTATCTGAGCCATGCAATAAAGTCTAACAATGATACAACAGAACATATAACAAGAATGCAACTAACAAACGCTAAGTAGCAGTTTACTCCGTGTACTGTGGAGATAAAAACAAAAGCGAATGAGGCATGCGACGCTAACCCGTACAATACATGTTCACTGGCACAGTTTCTGCAGCTTAACTACTAAAAGGCAAGACACAAATTAAAAATTCATACAACTCAACAAAATATATGCATTGCTAGTACAGAAAAAGCTATCCAAAGCGTTTGGTAGCCTTCAATGCGTGACTTGAAAATGTGTTGCCGTAGGATCTGCACTTTTTGTACTACGAGCCACACGTAACACATTATGTACGAAAGGCATCATGAACGTATAACCGTACGTACGGAAGGCTTCATGAACGTATAATCGAAGGTTAATGACAACGAAGTGGGACACTTTGGTATGCAAACTTTCGTAAGCAATTTCAAGCCATTCCACGTACTAAAATTCACGAAAAGGTACTAAATGAATGAGTTGTATGTAACCATCTCGTGTTCAAACAAGGACAGGCACAAATACTACGAACGAACTCCGCTGTACCACTCCATTACCAAGTAAGAAATGAGTCTAGAGCTGCTAAGCAACAGGTTAGGCAAAAGTACAGTTATATATTGCTGCTTGGAGCGGCAACACGGCAGGTAAGAAAGGTTTTTTCTTCCACGGGTTACCGAAACGTTCTATCAAGAAACGGAATACATATAAGAATTTATTTAGCTGAGACTTAACCCCATTAATACTACGCGATGCTTTCTCGCTACACAGGCTTTTTATCCCGTAGGAATACAACAGGACAAGAAAAACTTCTGTAGCAATAGTAGCACAGCCTAGCTATATATAGAGATTTATAATCTCACACACAGTTGGAGTACCTACTGCGAGACGGACGAAACCGCCATAACTTCTGTTAGCTGAGACTCACCGACAAGAGTTGTGCATGGCCTGGTACGACTAGATAACCCCACAAGTACGGGGAGGATAGGTTATAGGGTCGGACGTTTACTAGCTCAACAGTCAGTATCGATCTAACTGAGGTGTATGTTACGAGGATCCAAACAACGGGAGAAATTCGAGTGAGCTTCAACAAACAGCCCTCCCCCATCCCTTTCACTGACCATAATCTATAAATAATCCCTAGGTGTAATGCCAGGATCTCAGAAATTACGTATCTAGTACAAAGGGAACATCATATTAAAAGCTACAGGAATCAAGTACGAAAATAGCAAATGACAGCAAGTGTTTCTTCTGAACATGGTGCGACCTCAACGCCGAACTGCAAGGCGACGCTAGGGCATGAGATGGTGGACAGTTCTGATATGCTGGTACAGGGTGCCTATCTGCCGGGCCTTGTACACGCAAAAGGAACACGCGTAAGGTTTCTCTCCAGTGTGGATCATGTAGTGATGTCTAAAGCGGCTCTTATCCAGGAAGCTTTTGGAGCAAATGGGGCAAACGAAGTCAGGCCCAGTCTTTGGCGGCAACTGGTCAAATGGTATAACACCGCTGGGAAGAGTTAAGGTATCGGTGTTGGGAGTTTCGGCGACGTAGGAGGAGGGGCCAGCAGTAGGGAGGTCCAAAGCCGAGTATCGAGTGCGAGGAAGCGAAGAAAGGAGGCCGTGATAGCGGCCCGAGGAAGAAGAGGTCGAACCAGCGGCGGCGCCACGGTTGAGTTTAGGCAGGCCGTCAGTGTCAACCACCTACGGGCAACCAATGTCACATTCAGCATATCTCCACTACCACCACTCGCTCCTAACCAAGCTAATACTAAGCGTCAAAAACAATACTTTGGGCAGATTGCAGACGATAGTGATTTGTCCTGTGTTTTCACTTCATAGCGTTCGAAAGCGTCGCAGCGTGTGTTAATATAAAGTGCACAGCTATCTGGGTTGTTATTCAATCAAAATGAGAAATCAAATCATTTATCTGTGACACCTCGTAAGTCAGCTGTGAAGTAAAGACACAGGACCAAAGACTACCGTCTGCAGCAGACTTAAGGAAAGAAAACACATTAACCAACACAAAATAACTTTCAAGCTGATTAACCAAAGAAAAAAAAATGTAAATCAATAAAAATGGCATTTGTAACCGAACTTTTGTTGTGGTGACGAGCTTAAGTGAGATGCGTGAAAATTCAAAATTGTGCAGTCGCAGACAGTCCACTGGCACGGGGGTGTTTTTATTTTTATTTTTTTTTTTTTGAGAGAGACCGTAGGTGGTTTATGCAAACGAGTACAGGACACCTATCTTTGTAAAATAGAGTCAAGAATTAATTGAACGAGCTATGTACAAATGCCGACTGTGATCAGGTAAAAACCTAAGGAGTTTCGCCTCGCAAATCTACACAGCGGTCGGCACCAGCTGTGTGTGCAGTGCAATGATAAAGGTAATTGTAACTGCGAGTAGTTATATGCCCAAACTCTTCAATTATAAAAATGATAACGACAAGGAATAGGAATCCCATTCAGCTAGCGCATGAAATTTCAATCCTTTATGGTGTGCCTGTTGACATTCGTGGACGGTACAAATTATGTTGTTTTGGGTATCTGCAAAAACTGATGTTTTAAATGCAAGTACGAGAGCATCCATCACTACCCTATATAGGAAAGTAATATCACTGTTGCCGCTCACCAAATACGAGTACAACATCGACAAATATTTACCACGCTGGAGCAAAACCCAGGCAAGAAACTGGATATGAAGCAGCCATAGGAACTTTATTCCCGAAATAAATTCACTCCTTATGCATTTCAGCGCAAAATGTCATTTTCACGGGTAACTGCTTCGGGCAGAAGAAAGTCAACTGCTTTACGAACAATCCATATGGAGCCAGTTTCGAACAGGCGCGTGAGTAATATTTCTGTAGTATATGATAATACGGCAACGACAAGGATCGTTGTAACTGTTCATCTGAATGATTCATAACTTCAAAGTTTGGCGTAATCAAATAATTATATGTAATTAAGCGATATCGAAACTGGAAAGTCAAGAGCTTTCCAAAGGTTTTTACGGTTGAGATCGGTGGTGGAAAGTCACAATGAAACGAAGGATGAATTACGAAAGCATTTACTTACACATCATTATTATTATACAAGTCAAAAAGTACATACATCCGTGAAGCACAGCATGTCTTAGTGGGAGAAGTAGCAGCCCTGCAACAACAATGCAACAGCTAATTCAGCTTGTATCACATGAAATGAATTTGTGTAGCTACATTTTACTACATATACAAAAAAGCACCGAAAGGTCGAGCAATAGCAGCTCGCGTTGCAGAGTCGGCGAATTTTGGGAGATTCGAAGTCGGAGTGCGACCTAGACAACTACTTTAAAAACTAATTTGTTTCATAAATAATTTCAAACTGTTTGGTTAGTTATATTTCAGTTTTACCACCGTAGCCGCAACTCAGGCGATTCAACAGTGAATTTAATTTTTTTACTGTCATCAGTAGGAATATTTTATCTCGGCATTCCTGCCGGTAGAATTCAATTTGGCTCAGTGCGCTACTACTTGCGGGAAAAAGGCGCAAAGAATAGTAAAAAGACACTCGAGTGGACGGTTCCTTTTGTGGCCTTCCACACGAGAGAGACTAGAGGTATCCCGCGTACTAGGTCTGTTATCTCGATCGACAGAACACCTCACGGAACAGAGAGGGAAAAGTAGAGAGCTTACCTAACTTTACAAAACTAACCTCGTCAGCAGGAACTGCGGCAAGCTGCAGCATCTGCGGAAAAGGCACTCGGGGCCCTTTGGTGCGGTAGGCCTAAATATATTGCGGCAGGGATAGGGCCCGCCAGAATATACCCTTGAGGGCAACTGTTGGGTTTTAACTGGCGCACATGATGCAAGATAACCGTGCAACGTGAAAAATATTTTTGGCTTAATCCATCTGCACATAATTGACCGAGAGTAGTCGGCCAAAGTAGAGAATCTCGTTAATGCTAATTATGTACACTATATTGGATTTTAATCAATACCTCGACGTGCCAATTGGTGCAAATGATGCAAGCTGATATGGCAAATGTCAACAAAGTAAAACAAAAACTTTCTACAGTATATTTTGCTAAGGCGTAATAGGCCAAGGTAACGGAGTTTGGAGTAGGATTCCTGAGAAAACCAGGAGTCGGAGTCGAAAAAACAGAACAAGGATTGGGTGTCGGACGTCGGCCATCTGATTTTCTAGAGCTGGTAGTAACGAAATTCTTGTCGAACCACTAATATATATAGTGCAGCATCTAAGCTTCCCATTGCCACTTCAATGGCGATAACAGGGATATATCAGGGAGATAAATTATATCATGAGAAACGTGGAACGCACATACGGAGGTGTTCCCACACTCGATCACAAGGCAGGAAGGAATCGAAGTGGATACGAGAAAAAAATGTCAGTGTGGCCTCTTATTACATTAGCCTGTGGGGTCGGAGAGAGGGCGCAGCTTCCCGGCACGACATTCGACGCAGATAAGTATGTTCTTTACGATAAAAACCTGGTTTCTTATCACTAACGACGTAATATTTTAGCTACGAAGCAATAATAGTTAATCGTAAACGACACTGTTGTTCATCACAAACGACAATGTGCATTGGCGCAAATTGAAACGACAAGGTAGTTTACAGTTAACTAATTTTGCTTAATGGCAAACAACCATTTTTCGGTGTGTAGCTGCGGCACTCGACACAAATAAAAAAATAACATAATAAATAATTGCCTAACAGTACACTGTAGAGTTTGAAGACTGCAAAATAGATCATGGTAGCGCAGTCGAACGGACAAAATCCGAGTCTGGCTCCGACTCCCGGGTGCGGCAAGTTTCCGACTCCAAAGGCCCCAGAAATGCCCTATTCGATCCTAACGACTCCTACTTTTTTCTCAACAAAATAGACCTATTTTCACCGACACCACTCCCGAGTCTCCAACTCTGCAGTCCACTGCTGTCGTCAACCAACTCAATAAGATGATGAAAGTGTACCTTTAGAAGGTCGACAAAGGAAAAAGTTAGCGGAAATGATGTTATTGACTTAGAGAAGGTTCATAGTCGCATACGTTGACAGGCAAATCGAAGTTTTGCTGGTGCTTAAGTTTGACATGTTTATTGAGGGTGCCCGTTTGCCTAGCCTTGTAAGGGCAGAAGGGACAGGAGTAGGGTCGCTCTCCACTGTGCACCATGTAATGGTGTCTAAAATTTCGCTTTTCCGAGCACTCGAGGTAGCAAATAGGGCAGCAGTAGCGGTGGGCAGGTGTCAGGAGCTGGGCAAATGGTAATGCGTCAAATGGAATAACGGCACCACTTTGGTCGGTGCCGGACACTGTAACGTTTCCACCGGGAAGGCCACTG
This sequence comes from Parhyale hawaiensis, assembly GCA_001587735.2. Taxonomy (NCBI): domain Eukaryota; kingdom Metazoa; phylum Arthropoda; class Malacostraca; order Amphipoda; family Hyalidae; genus Parhyale; species Parhyale hawaiensis. Next base: position 21,460,536 of record LQNS02278096.1, on the reverse strand, counting down.
TTCATGGGGTTCGGTCCATTGCGACTGGGAGCAGCAACGTGCATCGGGAACTTGTGCTTTCCAGCCACGAGACGCCCAGGATCTGCCGCGCTGGACCCGCTGCGACCGAGACACGCGGACGATAGTAAGCGGGTCTCGTCGGGCAGTGGACGATGTGTGTTGTCATTGACAGAAGGTCCGATATGATCGCCAGAGGAAGTGAAGAAGGAGGCTAGACTGCTGTCGGCAATGAGAGAGGAAGGCCCATAAGATGACGGAGAGACGCCGGTGAGGTAAGAGGACGGTTGTGACGGACACGACGAAGCAATCATGGCAGTGCGCTGGGAAGTTCCGTGCACCTAAGACAAACCATAATGGATATCAGTCGTTCGATGAAATGTTCCAGGGTCACTTCTTACTTACTTTGCCAAAAAATCTAAACATGCTATAAAACAAACGCTAAAGTGGCCCACTTTTCTTCGTGTTTGCTGGTGGAAGATGTAGTGGGAGCTGATATTTTTTCGTCTCGTTACATGAATACATGAAAACATTAAGACAATACGGTCGCCGGGGAAGTGGTACAAGATGGAAACAACACACTCCTGACAAACAAAACGGTAGCACTCAGCAAAACAGATGAACGAGTCAGAACGACCCAAACATTCGGTAGAATCCAAACGTCTGTTCAACAAACATAATTTGGAACCCGAAATTCAACAATGATTTTTTACTTAAATGGGTAGGTATATCACTATAATCCTAGTTTCATCACCGGGCCTGTAGCCGTGGAAATTTACAAAGCATTGTCTCAACAGTCAACACAGTCCGGTGGATTCGCCGAGTGCGCGCAGAAACTGCGGTTGGCACAACGAAGATATTAAACTCAAGAGCAGCACTGCGAACTCTTTACTCCACTATGGACAAATCCAGTAAGTAGACGGGATCTATCACTTCACGGTGGGTACACTGAAGTTCAAATGTCGTATCTTGATGTGTTTATTTAGACTTCCCATTTGCCTGGCTCGGTAAGGACAATAGGTACATCGGTAAGGTTTCTCGCCGCTGTGGATCATATAGTGGTGCCTGAAGTTGCTCTTGTTGAAGAACTCCCCACGACACACGGGGCAGTAGTAGGTGTTCTTAGCAGTGAGGAGCTGAACGAACGGGAGACTGTCGAAATCGGGAATGGAAGGATTGGTTCCAGAGGCCGGTGCCGTGCAGCTCTGAGTGTCGATAGTAGCAGCGGCAGTGGGAAGAGTTGGTGGTGATGCAGATACGTCACTGGGAGGAGAATGAAAAGAGGACAGGGAAGGTACAGACCACGACAGCCCAGTGCACGATGCAGTTCCAAGAAGAGCCACCTAAGGAAGATACCAATGCCATGTCAACCAAGAGCATTTCGTTGCAATGTTACAACTACTCATACTATTCTACTCTAAGTTCAAGTCTCCGTATCCAGAGAATACCAAGTTACACAATGCGAAACAAATACGGAGGGACGTGGGAAACATCAGCATGAAGAGGGACGTATGTACGTATAGGATCACCGCATTTGAAAAGAGTAATCCGAAACAGAAGAGGGAAGCGAAAAGCGAAAAAATAGTAAGCATGGAAAATAAATAAAGGAAACAATGATACAAAACAAAAATTGTCATAGGGCCAGGCTAAAATAACTAATGGGAGTTCCAAGTGTTGCTCGACCATAGTTGCCGAAAAGGTTACTACGCAGTAATTATGTATATGATACACTCGAAGACATGCGTATACCGACAGCACTAAAAATATTGGCAACAAAGAGATAAGATAAAATTCATCATGGCGCAACTAGCGAAGGGGAAATAAATAGATATTGCTTCGTTACATACGGTACCGTATACGTTCATTTCACACGTATCCATGTTGCACGTAATCAGTAGTGCATCAGTTGCTGTTAAGTATGAACTGACACAGGAGTTCAGAAACTAGCTACTGGATATCATTGAACAGATTACGGCGTAGAAAATGTAAGCAACACTTTTCCATTTGTCGAACTCTCAATGCAAAAAAAAATATATATGTGGAATTCTGAAGGGAGGAAAGATGATCTGTATAGGTATGACGATGCTATCTGACAGGACTCGTCACACTTCTTCATCGACTACGCGGGCAGTAAATAAAACAGTTTTCTACTGCAAAGTCTTAAGCTTAAGTCTACGAGGTCATGTACAAAAATTTATAAAGAAAATCGAAGCTCAAACGAGCAACCCACAACCAAGCATTGCTCAGCAAAATATGGCACGGCTAACTAGTTCGCCAGAATAAAAAGGTCTGAAGATGAAACACACCATGTTCGACAGATTTAGAACTACAGAAACGCAGAATATCCCGTACAGTACAATCCATTTGAGACTTGAGACTTGCAGGCGTAAAACAATAGGTATATATATTGTAAAAAAATGTAAGTAAGCAAAAAAGTAGTTTTTTAATTCATAGTGAACGGAAGCTGTGCCCAACATATCTGCAGAAAAGTTCAGTCTCTCGCGAGTTGTGTCCAGTGCGCACAGCGAAGTGAACGGCTCCACTTTAACCACTGCGGAGAACGTCAGCGACGGGTAACATGTTTAAATGATTATCAATGTTATGACAATGGACAGTTTTGGTCTTCCTGGCCGAAGTCGGAATGATGAATGACAGCAATACTATCTGGAGACACAGCCGAATCACCCAAAGCCAATCAGCAATACACTGTGGCACTATATATCATTGTAAACGATGTCATTCAAAGAAAATCTTCGGGACTAACAACACACAAGGAGGCGCTTCTTTCAATGTGCTGTCCTAACTAAAAAAAAAAAAAAGAATCAACATATCACTCATGAGACACACATCAATTGTTTTCCGAAGGAGAGCTACAGCCTATAGTGCTAATAAAACCGAAATATGTACTGGCACATCCAGAACCGATTAGGGAAGAAATGTCGCGTGTTGCGATAGGATATGAACCTTCAGGGCACTGTTCTGCCGTGCTCGGTAAGGACAATGTGGGCACGCTAGTGGCTTTTCGCCGCTGTGGATAAAATAGTGGTGTCTGAACCGGGCCTTGTTTGAAAACTTCCTGCCGCATACGGGACACTCGTACTCGGAGCTGGGCACGAGCTGTAGCTGGTCGAAAGGCACGGCTTGTACGGAGGAGTCGGAGCGCGTGGGGGGAGCCCTCTTTGAGCCGAGCAAAGGTTGCGATGCCGACGCCAGGGACATGAACACTTCGGAAGGGATGGCGCTACGTGAAGATAGCCATGGGGAATGCGATTTGGCTGCTAGTGAAGAGTAGCGCAGAGACGTGTCACAGCCACTAGCAGAGGGTTGAGATGAGCTACGAGGAGCAGTGGTCAGGGACTGAGTGGTACCAGTAGGGGCACTGGGCACGGCAGTGACGGTGGCAGCAGGTGATGTAGAAGAGTTGGGATGCGGGCCACACCAGACCTACGGACAGTGATAGACGGCTGAGCGGATACCATCACATCTTCGCTACACACCCTACGGTATTTTTTGTATGGTATGTACGGAAGAGAGGGCATCAGCAAGTCAATGGCAGTATTTGTTTGACTCGGCAGTGAACGCTTACACCATTTTTCGTAGTATGCTAAAAGGAAGATGAGGCTCTCGTAAGCGAGAGGGCGCATTTCGCTGTACACCCAAGATAAATAGTTGTCACATTGATGCCTGTAGCCTGGACAAGGCACCGAGGACTCCTCCAAAAAAAAAAGGCAGGTACACTTTGCAAGATCATGTCAAACGCAAGTCAAACCAAGTGTAGATAACTTTTAACTCTTTAGTAAAAAATCCTTCCGTGGAGAGAAGAACATCGTAGTCGTGAGATGAAACATGGAGTGCGAATGTGTATGTCTGGATCACACAAAGCATTCGCACGCACAACTCGATGGTATGATGTGTAGCTGGCACGTCGACGAGTCACATGTAAAGTTCGGTAGGAGGAACGACGCGTGAGCTGCACATCCTCGCATCAAGTTATACGCGCGTAAGTCCAGTGTAAAGCGGCACAAGAAAGGATTTTTTATCATTATTATTACAAAATATTATATTCAAAAGTTTAGGTTTCCGTTTCCACAACAAAGGTGATATAACAAAAGAAGAAAGAAGGGACATATAGTACCTATGACGACAGACACGTGGAACCCATGCACGAGGGTGATCCCACATAGGATCAACGCGCATGGGAACAGTAAGTCAGGAAAGAAGAAGAAGAACAGATGGAAGAAAGATCAGTAGGAGTATGAGATGGGAAAGGAGCAAAGTGGGCACGAAAGGCAGACGTCCCGAAGGCCTAGGTAATGGTTAAGGTGACCTACAGCGTTCCTCTGAGGGCGCCGGTCCCCATAACATAGAACGGATGAACCTAAACTAAACCTAACCCTATGACCCATCATATGCCCACTGAGGGGCACAAAAAAGAAGATGGTAATGTCGAACTAGAGAGCCCTGAGCCTTAGAACATTCAGAAGGAACGCTGCGAAACAAAGGCACAATGTCGAACTTCAGAGATGACCGGAATTCAGTGAGCAGCACTCAAAAGTAAAACACAAATATATTCAGATGCATAACCGCAGATTTACACCCACAGATTAGGATGTCAGATGCGTATTTCTGTCAATAATGGAGGCCCACGTCCAAAAGAAAGACATGCCTTTAATAAAGCAGTCCCAACTGTACAAGCTGCTTGGTCAGACGCCGTTACAGCAACTCAAGAAAAGAAAGTGATTACGGTCGTTCTGTGAAGAAGAGGCTAACTTGACAAAAATAAAACGAGTTTTCATTTTTCGATATATTTGTAAAGACAATGATAAGCGATGTTTTAATTTAATTTTACCTTAGTAACGAACAAATACACATAGGAGCTCTGTAAATGCCCATCGAAATGAAGTGCGATAACCTGTTAGCATCTGCACTGTTCGGATGATTGCCTTAGAATACTACTAAGCAATACTATATTAACGAAGTGAAAGCACAGTTGTGACAAACACAAGCACACAACTTGATACGACTGCATATATCAAAAGAGTTGTAAGGTATGTAGATACAACCAACTACGACGTCGACGTACAGTACATTCATCAGGTACTATATCCAACTTTAACCATATATTCACAGAAAAGCGGCACGTCAACAAACCAAAGACTACCAGAACATTGAAGAGTCAACAAATACACTTAATAAATAGAATCACAACCGGTACGGGCCAAAACTATAACTGTCGGCAGATAATGAAACACACAGGACGGGAATGGTACAACGCGTTGAAACAATCTTCCTGTACAAAACTAAAGCGACGAAATTTACATACTGACGAAAAACAGAGCTGTTTACACAGCGTTTACTTGCAAGGCAAGCTTAGAGCTTTAGAAGCTTTGGAGCGCAGGATAAAAAGGACAGCAGCACTCACATCGCGACACGGGCCTACGGTACAATGTTTTATTCGCTTCAATAGTGATAAGAGAAGAGAATATCAAACAGCAACGTCACTGTTCCTGAGGTAATGCTAACACGTCCCAGCTCACTCTCGCCCAACGCTGGCGCACACGCGAAGTATTAAACACATATTTTGTAAGTGATTTAATTTCCATTGTTACTCGACAATGCGACACGTTGAACTGCACCGTACACTCTGCATTAGGTACCCAACATTTCTCTGGCAACTGGATAGATATAAAGGACTAGGCTTAGGCGTGTTGTAGTGAGAGGTGGGTAGTGTTATTCGGCGTAACACAAGAGTTTCTCTTATTGAAGTTGAAAGAGACACGACCTCACCATACACAAAAAGATGTAAGCGCCGCTGTATATTTTTGTGTATAATGGTCACTGATAATATAACCCCTTGGAGGTCACCAAAAAAGTTCGAGCAGACATTTCACCCATAGGAAAATACGTAGTTATACCTGCCGTAAATGTTTTTCTGTAGTTTAAAATAACAGACCAAAGCAGTGAAAAGTAAACAAACAAAAGCGCCATAATTTCGCAGCCGCATCTGCAAGCGCAGTCGCAAATCTTTGCACTGTGATCATCAAAAAAGTACTCAGCTTTATTTGTGATGCATACAGTCATCCGAGGGTCAAGGATGGGCCATAGGGTTAGGTTCGCCTATCCCATGTTATGGGGAGTAGCGCCGTAAGGGGTCTTCATAGGTTAAATCGGATTTAGCTGGACCTTCGAGACGCGTCTTTTGTGCCCACTTTGCTTCCTTCCAGTTTCATACTCCTGCTTATGCAGTTTTGTTCTTTGTCTTCTTTCCATGCAGTTACTACATGTCCTTTAATTCCTTCTTCCACTCCTTGGATCACAGCGTACGCAGTGGGTAGGTAATAGGGAATGCGTAAACTAGGAGTATACTAATAATGTGACGCACATAAGCTAGAAGTAAATACAGGTGATATATACCTGTGATGCGTATTCAAGAAAATACGGCCACACGAGGTTTAAATATAATTCTAGACACTGTATTGTTAGAAGCAAATGTGGCGAACATCGATAACATTCAGTGTTGCCCCTATCCGAGCTTGTCGGCTGGATAACGCCGGTTACCTCCGTGTCTCATTCGATGCAAATCGCTGACTGCACCACGCTTTTGGAAGCAGAATAACACCGAGAGAGATGCAGGGTGAAGAGTTAGCACTGAAGGCTCACTGCAAAAAACCTCCGACTTTCTTCATACGCAGTGGTACAACTGAACATTGAACAAGCCGCCGCCAAGCGGTCACAAGATAAAGCCAGGATTATTTTTGTTTCACCCTAACTGCTAGCACAAGCCAGTGAGCTGTCCATGAAGAGTACCCACAATGCCCAAAAAGTACTGGTAATATTCTTTGGACAACTGAAATTTTAGAATGATACGTTTGCCGCGAGGTAATCTTTGAACAGCAAAGTGCACTTTTGAAGCCAAGAAATCTTACGGACCTATCATGCAATGCCTTCACTGTCGGCATAATTCGCAGAAAGGTGACATTTCCTGGCGGGCAGCAGCAAAGGAGGCATATTATCTAGACCAAGTAAGAACCCCGTCAGAATGAGGCGGTGACAATTTGTACCTCCTCTTTCTCCTGTTCAGTTTTCCTCGGCATGATGAACTTTTCTATTACCTATTGTCGAGAAGTTGTCCGTGTCGGGTTAGCACGTGATTTTTAAGCGTGCCCTTTTGCCTAGCCCGATAAGGACAGAGACGGCACGCGTAGGGCTTCTCCCCGCTGTGAGTCATGTAGTGGTGTCTGAAGTTACGTTTGTCTGAAAACTCTACGGCACACACAGGGCAGCGGTAGAAGTGGTTAGGCATCAGTAACGCAGTGAAAGGAAGTTCATCGAACGGAACAATGAAGCCTTGACTAGGTAGGGTCGACTCAGGCTCTACGCCCGTGCAGCGCATCAATGTGTCCCAATCCAGAGCATCAGGGCCAGCGCTGGGATGGAACTGTTCCCCGCCGGGTGCAGAGGGTACGAGTGAAATGGAATCTGCGCTGGAGTTATGCTCAGCAGGGGATGAAATGGTAGCGTTATCGGAAGGTCTAGAGGTGCAAGCAGTGGTGGGATCGTTCGCTGCATGACGAGAGTTTCCAGCGAGTCTGCATCCGCCATCGAGGAGATACCGTTGAGTAGTAGCAAAGCCAGGGTTCTTCATTCGTCGAGATCGCTGCTCCTCAATTGCGGCAGGAACCTAAGGAAGACCAACAGTAGTGATGTAAGCAACTTCTTCTCTAACGTCTTCCGCTCTGTTTGGTACGCTAAAGTGGCATAAACCTATACGCCCCTAAGTATGCTGGACATTAAGGCGAACGAAATACCCTAAAAACTAGACAGGGGTGGTCGTCACCAAACGCATTATCTGAATTGCTTACTTCAATACTGGGCAGTTCGTTCCAAGTATATAAGCTGGCAGCTCGTATGATATCTATATAAATTTTAGCGAAGTTTACTTGTAACGAGTTGGCTTCCCAGAGATGAAAACCCGGGTATGTATGCACGAGGTTCGACCCTCGCAGCAAAAGTAAATAAAGCAAGTCAACTTCATGGGAATTGAGTCTAATGTTAAGCCTTCTCATGCATGCCATTACCTATGCGTGACGTCCCAAACAGTGCCATTAGCACTATCTCCGACTCCGCAACCCTTGTAGAAGTGGAACGTGAGTAGCGTTGCTAAGTATGAAAACAGCGGGCTACTGGTATATCATTTTCTCAGTTGAACCCTACTCAACAAGGAGGAATATCGGACATGCAGGACGTCAAAAAAAAAAAAAACCTATCCATGGGAACAACAACGTAGGAAAAAAGATGAAAACAGAGCTACACTAACGAGCAGTACTGTGAATAACGAGTGAAGTCACGGACTGTGGCCGGGACGTAAGAGTTGGCCGTCACTGGTGCAACACGCGCTACGTACGGGAGCCAAGCGAGGGTCCTCAGGCTCCAAAACGGGAGTCGGGAACTTTTGGCTCGCGGGCCAGATATGGTGGCTCTTTTTATGACTGCATCTGGCTCGAAGATATCGTAGATGTCGGGGTATGCACAACAGGACACAAATGGAAAAACTTTACAGCGAAGACCAGCTAATTTTCAAAACTGGGAAGGCGCTTCAGTGGCGCACCACACCCTACAGCGAGCGAGTATTGCTGTAGTGGTCATGTTGGGCTCTACAGATGCATCTGAGCAGTCGTCTTCACATGTCATAAAACATCAAGAGCAACTTACGGTCAAGTTTAATAGAAGAAATTTCTATATCTGCATGAAGCTTAATCCGAACAAGTATCAATCAGTTAGTTATAAACTTTGTTTAACCTCCGTAGCCGCAACTCAGGCGTTCCAACAGAGATGAGTGTGTAGTATTCAAATACCACATAATTTACCGCGTGGCCTACGTGCGCTACTACAGGCAGGAAACAAGGCGCAAAGCATAGTAGAAGACACTCGAGTGGTCGGAGTATCAATCAGATTACCAGGACATCAACAAAATCATGCAGTAGCTACCAGAAGTTACATTTGTCATCGTGGTAAGAAGTATTTAATTAGTTTATAACGCAATCAAAGAGAATAAATTTGGATAACTAGTATACTTTAAAGTTCTTGGTCTTACTTAAGGACATGGATGCATTTAGTTTTCAGCAGTACAAAATATCATATGGCTTTCACGAAAATAAAATTTTAAATATTTGACCATCATAACCCACTCGGCAAAAAAGGGTCTAGACCCCCAGCTCTCGCCTAAGCTGCACTGATCATCAGCTCAACAATCACATAGCTAACTAAAACGCCCGTGGGATTATCAACACTGCTCAACTCCTTTTCCTTTTTTTTGGGCGGACAGACAAACAAACAAAATATACTTAAATCTTTAACGAAAACCTTTTCACCTCTCTCACTTCGTTCACGGGTGAGAACTATTGCTTCATGAATTCCCTACTATAGGATCCTGCAAAAGCCAATTTGAATAGGCCGACAGGAGCAACAACACGAAGTTACGATTTTACGAATATCATTGCAAACGAACACTACATTCGTGACAGCAAAGTTTCTGTGCATCTTCAGAAGTGATTTCACTGCAGCGCCCAACCGGTGTCGAAATTTCAATGGCCCCTGGGATATTGAAACAAAATAGTAATACCTGAATTGTACTAGTAGGCAATACGCAACTCATATAATACCTGACAGGATAATATACTACAACACATGTACACTGCATGAAGATCAATTCGAGACAACTAACCCTTAGATAACTACAACGTAAGTACAATACAAATATTCCGGGTTATATCTCTCCATTGGTCAAAATATTACCTTCTTGTATAAAAAATAATCAGAAACAAGGTTCTGCATACACAACCGACACGTTAATAGATAGCAACAGTTAGCTATAACGGCTGGCTCGAGACTTGTTAACCAGAAGTGATGGCTGATCGTATCAAGTTTCCACACTAAATTAATATATTATTGCTATCGTCGTGAAAGTAGGAAACTCTTCCAGTCAATAACCGCTCCTGGTCCACTTTGGTGAAGCGAATAGCACGCATAGTTTTTCTTTACTTGAAAATTTTTTAAATTTCGTATCATACAAGACAACTCTTTATCAATGAAGAGGAAATACATCAACTCGATAATAATTCTATATTTTACGAAGACTGGAAGGCTACTGACGTAGGAGTAGCCTCGGCTGGAAACAAATCCTTATGTTTAGTTCTAATGTGCCGGTTGAGATCGCCCTTGAGCGCGGTGCTGTAGGCGCAGTAGGAGCACGAGTGGGGCTTTTCTCCCGTGTGGGTCATGCGATGCCGTAAATAATAGCTCTTGAATATAAACGCTTTGGAGCAGATCGGGCATACGAAGGCACCGGGAGCCGAGAGGACGCCGCCGCTCCCTGGTGCTTGCGACGACTTCCCCCGCTGCAGCGAGACAAGTTGTGGGTCGTTAGCGGCTAGTCCGGCCGAACTGCTGCTGCTCGACTGAGCCGAAGTCAAAAATGCAGACAAATCTAGGGACGATCCCGTGTGCTGGCTCTGCATTTCGCCAATGTCAACATATAATGACCCGAATATTGATCTGCACAGTCGCTTGGTCGGTACACTTGCTCGTCACGAGTTAGGGTGAGACAAAGGAGAGTGAACTGGCGGTGGTTGCGTTAACCGCTCACAAGCCCTTCCGTGTATACCAACGTGTCGACTTCCCGCTCCGACCTAAGAAAAAACGGTACACCATTTTAGTGACTATGCCTAAGCTATGCTACAGGCAACACATGGACAACCAACCGCCTAACTTATAACAGAAAGATACAAATGAACGTGAGCGCCAAATACGATAACCTTCGGAATAAGTACGGTAGTTTATGATTATGGTTGTTCATTTGGCGCAACTCATGTCATGTACTGATAAAGAGTGAAAATAAGCCAAGTTCACGAACACCGATGAGAAGAAAAATAAAGAACAATTTGCAATAAACGCTGGCCAACTTAACATACAACAAATGAACATGAAACACATGTAACAATATATAAACAACACCCAGGAGGACATCAAAGCGCGACCAACTTGTACGCAAGTTAGTCCTATCATTAACACAGAATATTTCCGTATGAGAATACAAGGAGTTTCCACGTAACAGTACACAGTGCAGGCCGAGTTCTGCACGCGATGCTAAGAGCCAATATTACTGTATCCTAGGCAACACTTGGTTTAGAAGTTTCAGGATTAACGCAGTGCAAACGTGCCATGTGCCTATCAAGGTTTCCTTTTCTACTGGAGCGATAAGGACAAAGCGGGCATGGGAATGGCTTCTCTCCAGTGTGAGTCATGTAGTGGCGATGCAGATCAGATTTGAGGTAGAACCGCCGACTGCAGTAGTTACAAGCATGCATAGCATTCGGATCCTGCACGAGATGGGCACCCAACATATCAGACCCGCCGTGCCCCAGCAACCAATTCGGCTGCAGAGGACGGTCCAGCACCAACTGTAGGTAAGGGGTTTCCGGACTGTTTTCGCCCAATGAAGTGGGGTTGTCGGATCGGGCCGCACTATCACTGCCGCCACTGCACACTCCGCCGACTCCGGCAAACGACGACACCTAGTGAAGAGAATACCCGTGAGGTCGTCAGCATAAGAGGGCGGCACTGTCGTAACACAGGGAAGGAAGAGGAGTGCACGTCACCAATCAATACATATAATTTTATTCATCAATGTTTTATAGCCATCCAATAATTTTAAATTTTAACAGTGGCGACGACGCTAATTCACAAAAACAACAAAATTAAATACGCTCTTGATTACATGAGACATAAATTTACGCGAGGATTCAAAAGAAGGGAGATAACAGACGTCGAGAGAAACGTGGAACCAGTGCATGAGGTGTTCCCACACTTGATCAACGCGCAAGGTTACACCAAGCTGACAAAGATGAGGAATAAGTGAACAAAACTCGAGTGCGAACCGAAGGAAGCACAGTGGGCACGAAAGAAAGATGTCTTGAAGGCTTAACTAGGGATAAGGTAACCAAGGAGATCCTTCGGTAGAGGGACTCTTCATATCATAGGATGGGAACCCTCGCAACCTAGAATTATGGCCCTTTCTATAGCCTGGAGGGCCTTGATAGTTGCAAATTAAAGCAATGGCGTGCCCCTAATGCCGCAAGAAATCGACAATAATTCAACTATTCATATAGGATTATAGGTAGGTACTTCGAGAACTAAGCGCTGGGGACATCGCAAGCAACTCTGCAAAGCACAGTATGAGGTACTTCCCAATGCTGCTCGGTGCCCAGCACTAACTGAAAATTAAAGTACAACAACTGATAGCATACGAGAGGTAACCTACAATTTGAAAGGGCTCCAAATAGCACTGAAACGAAACAATGTAAGCATTTCTCCAGCAAAGATTCAAGCGTAGCTAACTCCCCGATGGATAAACCTAGAAACAAAGTCGTTGTCCTGGTTTTACCTCTCATGGTAACTCATGATCTAAAAAAAAAGAAACTCGGCACTTCCGGAACGTCGCCGTGAGGACGAAGACACATAAAGGACGAAGTTCCTTTGCTGGAGGGTAATGTGCATGGAGTAGGAGATCGAAAATAGAGAAGAGAATCAGGACTGGCAGCATCAGTAGGCTATAGGAACGCAGCAAGGCGTGTTGTGTCCATGCTAAGGTAGCACGTGGAATCTTCCAAGGAACAATTTAACTGACTACGATTTCTCTAACAGGTAATATGGATGTTACGAATTCTACAGATCTGGTGAATCAGAAGGATAATAAAAGGCAAACTGAAGGGCGAGCGAATCTCTTCAACCACTCTGAAAACAGGAACCATACAATCAAATAATCACGCCTAACCTACATTTAACGATAATAAAAAGAAAAAATACCGAACAGTCAGAACAAACGTCACATATTTGTTAGTCCCAGTTCTTGTTCATGCCAATCAATCACAAGCATGAAAGATTTCCACCATAACTTAAATTTTCTATACAATGAAAAAAAATCACATTTTAGTTTAGTTTCGTAAAACGAAATGTACCGTAGTCAAGCGTCATTCTTAGCATTTGCGTAGAATGAAAAGAAATTAAGATTAGGTTCAAATACACATCGCAAAATGAAAGGCGATCACCTTTGCAGTTCAACATTTTCACAAGTCAACGGAGCGCAACGATACTTCAGTTATACTTGTGATCGTAGAAGGAAATACAATAAGACATTTTGCAGTATGAAATAAATCGCATTTTCCATTCACATATTTGCCGACCATGTGCAGATATTGGCAATGAAATATAGCCGCAGCGTGCATTTCCAGCAGAGCGAGCGTCACTGTACGCACCATAAATCTATGACGACTTAGTGCGCAATTAGCATTCAGGTCAAAACTTTCACAGCAATAAATGGCAATGAACCGAAAAAAATACTGCATTACCATGTAGCCATCACACGCAAATAGAAAGATTAAAGTAAAAGTTATGTCAACTTGACAGCACACACCAACCGCGCAACCTACATGCACTGGTTCGTGCTGTAGATAGATACCCACTGGCATCAAAAGCACGGCTGCAGTTGATACAAGATAAGGGCATTGACATACAGCCACAGACTTCCCTACAGTGGAGTCTACGATACAGAACCATCATTAAACGCCTGTTTGTACTCGCGAAAATATTACAAGCAATGAATGCAGAAAGACTGTGATGAAACAAACATCGACGCGCAGCGTAAAGAATTGCGCAGTATCAACGATAGGAAATAAATTTTCAATCAAAGGAAGTTCCATGAGTTGCCCGAGAAAAGATTCAACAGAAGCCAAAAGATTCGACCACAGCACATGACATCAGGTAAAAGGAGGTATGTACACTTCAGTATCTCATATATATAATGGTACTTCACGTAAAACACTTTAAACTTCAACACGAAGGTACGACATTAGTAGGGTAGTAGCTATATGTATTACAGTGTAATTTACAGCACAACCATGTTGAGGCTTTATATCCCGTACCAACTTTTCGAAAAACTCAAATTAACTTAGAGAAAAGAACCACTGTGATAATCATTGCATGGTCAATGCAAATATGATGCTAGCGTATATCAGTGAAACCATATCCGATATCATTAGAATACAATTCAGAGGAAACAAAATCTACAGCGAAGCCAATGCCAAAACACGTTTCCATTTAAAAAGACCTGCAATGGTTGCGACGGATGTGTTTAGCGAGGCTAGTCTTGCGGTTAGCTCTGTAGGTACAATGGGGACAGGGAAATGGTCTCTCGCCAGTGTGGATCATATAGTGTCTTGAGAAATCACACTTTAGTTTGAAAAGCTTGCCGCACACAGGACAAACATAGCGACCGTCCCCGTTGAGACATGAACGAGGGTCAAATGAGCCTGAAGACGCAGGAATGTTCGTTTCGTCGACAACAAAGGACGAGCCAGAATGAACAACATCGCGGCAGGGAGGTGTCCGAAAGTCTTGGTCGGAATGTCCAACGAATGACTGATCAAGGTGAGACAAATGTAGCATCCTCAGAGGAGCACCGTATGAAGCAGTGTCCGGCGTGAGTGTTGGCCGAGAGGCAGCAGCAACGCTGCGTACTTCAGCTGGACCAGTCGCGCACACCAACGAAGCACCAACCTTGGAGATCAGATTGAAAACAAATTGAAAAACCATAGTTTTACTTCGTATGTAATCATCATAGACTCTTAGCTCATAGCTCAAGAACTCTACAGATAATGTAGACCGCACTCTTGGTTGCTGTAAAAAGAACTTCACGGCTGACCGTGGCAGTGGTTGCTTCCTAACACAGTATGCACCGCTATCGACAAATGAGACTACAAAGCTCGAGACTTGAAGACCAAAAAATTCCAGTACAAATGATAACATTGAATTCAAAAAATATAGTTTGACTGTGGGCGTAGAAAAACGAGGTACGAAGCAAAACACAACTGAACAAAGTAAGGAAACTATTTCTTTGAACAACTGATAAAAATAGAACGCCGAAAATAGAAGTCTAAGTCCTTCAGGCATCAGACAGAACACGACCGTGAATGTTGCGCATGTGTTTCGAGAGGCTCCCTCGTCTGTTTGTCTTGTGACCACAAACTAGACACTCGAAAGGTTTCTCTCCGGTGTGGACCAAATAATGCCGAGTGAAGTCGGTTTTGGTACGAAACTCCCACGGGCAGGCAGGGCACAGGTACGTCTTCCGTGAAGTGCGGCAAGCACTGGCGTTGAATCCCGAGACAAAGGTGTGGGGTTTTGAGTTGAATATCGCTAAGGATAATGGGTCTTCTTCGTTATGGGGACTACCCCAGTTGTTGTTACAGGCTCCAGCTGCAGCAGCTTTGGACCTTGAACTTGACGTTGCAATTTGAGAGATGCCATGTCCATTCTCTGGCACATGGAGACATTCACCGGACTCGACAACCGTATCACGGGAAAGCGACAGCTCGCGACCAGCAACAGTAGCTGCTGCACAGCCTCCTCCTCCTACACTGCCGCCAGTATCTGGGGTTTCGACATCACCACTTGCAATACTCGAGTGCGAAGCAGAGCCAAAGTGTGAGTTTCCAGCATTGACCTTGAGAAAAAAAAAAACAAAGACGACAAATTTTCAGTGGGGGCTGCCAAACTGCATAAATGCTATGCATAAGCATAACAACAGTTAGGAATGTGTCTACAAGTGTTTTATGATAAAAGTTACTCCAAATAACGTAAGCCAAAACTCAACAGCAAAAATTACTTCCGTGAAATCTAACATGCGTGACAGCGGCAGGGGCCTCACTAATGACTGAGCGAAAATTGCATTTCTATAGGAATTCTGAAAAAGAGCTGCGCGAACCTCATTCGATTACAAAATTGGATTCGAGGAAAAACACATGCATTTGAACTCTGGCAGGCAGTGGAATGGAAATATTTCTGTCACAAAAAATCATGGAATGCACTGCTGCTTTTCAACCATAAATTTTTACCATCCTCACTGCACCTATAAAAAAAAGGACAGTTACCACCGCTAGTACTCCAGAGCGTCCTCGCGAGCCATGGCAAAACCACAGTTCGAAGTTCCTATAAAATCTACAAAGCTACCAAAAACGACGAACGCGTAAAGGACACATAGACGATTAAATATTTCAAGTTTCTCCCATGCGGTGAGAGTGCGCTATAATCTCTTGCATAAGTTTAACAGCTGGAATGTAGAGTTGATGCTTTTGCAAGGAAGAGCAGCAGCGCCGCATGATTTGCACTCATCAGCACTCGTATACTAAAAAAAAAGAAAAGAAACGGTGGCACATTTGAGTTAAGACAAAAATTACAAAACAGTGGAAACTACAATTACCAATCTGCCCCACATAAATACAGCGTCTTAACAAAGACACAGAAATATAAACATGACCGCTCTACACAAGGAGCTATGAAATAATCGCAGACAGAACAGCCAAGTTGGAGAAAGTACGATAAAAATTAGTCTACTGCATTTAAGCCCGATCTGGGCGACAAGAAGTAGCTTTTGGAAGTGAGACGAGTCGAGTAAATTTCTCAGCTGCGACGAAACACAAACTTAATTAAGGAGCTAACTCACGCACTTTCCCTTGAACTACCGCCATTTTTGACGGCACGAGTTGACTAGTTACTTCGGACTACACTTGAATCTCTCCTTAGGTATCGACTGATTCAAGCATGACATTTGTTAGGAGATATACCAAAAGGAAGATGCGACAAGAATTAACTGACACAGGAGTGTGACAAGAAAAGTTCAGTGACCGAGGTGCTGTGCAACTGATGCCCTCCGTAAGAGGCCTTACAAATATATAGTGCATGAAGCTGAAAACTGACGGAGCAAAGTCATATGACACTGAAACACACTAATTGCCTGGGAGCTTCAGTACGGAAACAGGTCACGTAGCACAAGCCGTGTACTTCCATGGGTAACTCAATGCGCACGGCACAATAAAATTGGTGACTTAGCTACGCTACGCACACTAACCTTACACCAAGGACCGTAAAGAGAAGTAACAATCCTGGCAATACAGAACTATTATTATCGAGATAGCCTCGAGCGGGCTGGGAGTGGCATATTGCCCGACTAGTATACGCAGTGAAAGACTAAATGGACCGACAGCAGCTGGTAAGGTCAAGCAAATCTCAGTTACAATATCCACCGAGTCGGGAAAAGAACTGTCACATACAGGCTTACAGCACCACATTTTCAGCAGATTCGCCATGCTTGGACGAGATGTGTTTCATCAAGTCCTTTTTGCGAATGCTTTTATAGGAGCAGAACGGACATCGCTGGGGCTTTTCGCCCGAGTGGATCATGTAATGGCGACGGAAATCCTGCCTGTCACCGCGTACAGGTTTAAGACAAGCTGGGCACATGTAGAGTCTGTAATTGACTTTCAACTTCTCCAATGCGAGACAACTGAAGGGAACGGGAGTGTCGCTGTGTAGCTCCGTAGCGGCAGCAACAGCGGAGGCGTGGGCACTACCAGGTGCCGATGCGTACTGCACAGTCTCTGCAACGAGTTGAGCCAGCTGGTCGCCAGCAAGTGCGTTTAGGGAGTTCGAACCCTCAAAATCAGAACCTATACCAGAGAAGGGGCCACTAGATCCAACAGAAGAATGCGACGCAGTTGAAGTCGTACCATATCCGTGGTGGGGCGGTACTCCAGATGATACAACATTGCGAGCGTAACGGGTCGGCTGCAGATTCGAGCGACAACCGAGGGAAGCTTGAGAAGAAGAAGAAGAAGACGAGCGACTGACTGACATCGAGGGACGGCGCGAAGAGACCACAACAACTTCCCTCTCAGTTGACACCTAAAGCGGAAAAGACGAGCACAGTTGAATTACTGTAGGAGCGAAGGGACACACACCGCACCTCACCTTCCATATCTCTAGTCGCGTTCTAACGCTCTGCTGTACTGTACATTTTACTAATTGCACTAATTCCACCATACAATGGGAAGACCAAGGTGAGTACATAATCCACTCCCAGGTTGTGCGCTTCAGACTAACCTTCGCATATGCAGATAGAAACAGCATAAAACTTGCGTTATGGCGATTATTTTTTATTTTTCTCACGGTTAAAGATCAATATAGACCTATAAACGTTTACAGCAACGATTTAGAAAAATGTAGCAATCAGGCGATAAACAAATCATAGAGAAGATATAATCAACGGCTTAGGTAGACCCATAGTTATACCACAAACAAGGGGAAGTCATAAACGAAGTTAAACAAGAGAACTGAAAGCAAATATGACAAAAGTCTTACTTTAAAAACACCTACAAATGATGCTTTAAAATGTTACCTCGACATATTACTGAATTTTCCTATATCTCACTTATGGCCTCAGCAGCACAATAAAAATGTTGAGAAAAAACTCTTACAGAGTTTCTTGAATCATTAACTGAACAAATTAGACGCTACCGCATTGCAGCTCCAATGCCTAAGGACCAACGAAAGTTCTATGTCTGTCGTGTTCCCCATCAGCAGCTATAGCTACCAAATACCTGTCATGTCTGTTATCTCCCGAGTGCTTACATCGTGTTCAGTTCAGCTGGCATGAGTGTATGGATGGCCTCCCACAAATCCCCTGCACAGAAACTTCACTTAACCTAAAGCACAAACTATACCAGCTGGATAAGCTCATCTAGGTATTGGCCACCAATGGCCCGCGTGTGCCATTCCCAAATAGGAAGGTTAATCAGTTGCTATCGACAACCCCTCAATCTCAAATTCTCTAAAGAAACCAAGCGACTCCCCGCAGCAATGCACACCACATACACGCAGTGTCAGGGAAACACTATAGTACTTACAGAAGGGGAAACATAAACATTTCTGTTTTCTGTGACCTCTATCTGTATCACAGATGTTAGCGTAATTATTTCCAATCATTACCATTACGCTCCTAGCTAATTTTTTTCCAAAGCGTTCGCTGCGATTCATAAAGCGTGCAGCAGCCCAAGCAAAACGATGATCCTATACACGGAAACGGAGAACAGGAAAAGAAGAGGCAAGCAGTAAAGAGGATAAATCAGGAATATCAAGGACGAAGAGACATTGTGGGCACGAAAGGAAAGTCGTCCTCAACTGAAACTCATCAACCACACGACAGTGATCACTCGTATTAGAAACTATTTATACAATCTAATCTTCACAAAAAAACTTGTTGTAGTATAGGTAACCTATTAACAACAGCGATGTAGTATAACAAGCTGTAGAGACTATTGTTGGTTGAAATACATGTGCACCGTAACGAACGAGAACATAGTAACATGAAGGGGAAATTATTTCCGCACAAGACAAAACCATGCATACTATGTACTGGCAAGTATAAAAATATGAACTAAGAATAAAAACAATGGACTTATATAAAATGGAACGTATATGGGTATCAGTGGAATGTTAACGTACTTCACAGCAGAATTACTACGGGAAATCATATCAGTCTACACTATACTCAACGGCCCACTCCATTGCTACACCAAAGAGGTCTACGACTGATTGGCAAACTTCGATAAAATCTACCTATTCCAAATTAACAGTGACCTAAAGCAGAACAAGAGCTTATGATAACGCAAGGTATGCATTAATTTAAGCCTATTAGTAAAAAAAACTCATCTACCACTATCAGTAATTGACCAAGTGCAAACTTAATTTCTTATATGCTATCGATCATTCCGGAGTCATAAAAAATCAATAATGGACGCCATGATGCACCGTCGACCAAAACTTGAGAATTTATGTTTCTTGGTGATAAATCTATTCTTTGCATCACCATTTTATTGAAATTTCATCCATCTGCTGTAGGAACTATTGGGTATTAACCGTAAACAGTCACTTACAGTGCAGTCTACGCTCAAATGTATCGAGGTCTAACACGGACACGGAATCACGCGAGAGTAAAACACTAAAAAACTACTAAGAGTTTTTGTTTACATCTGAGTAACCTTGACATACCTCGTTCTCCAGCTTCAGAATGTTTCAGTGACAGGATACTGGATTGAAAAGCACTAACTGGTTACTTATGTTAAAAACACTACAGTTCATCGCATTAACTACACAAAGATTGCAGTAAAAACGACTGAAAACCCTCTTCTGCAAGCGTAAAAAAGGACACGCTCTTAGCACACACACTCAAAATAGTACAGTCAATTTGGGCGTCAAATCAGAGATATTCGACATATCATTACCGACGTCAACAATTTTAGCTCTTAGCATATACGCTTAATGCCAATATTTTAGTTCTCTATGTCCAACGGACAGGGAATAAGCTAACCGCCAAGCATCAATTTGCGCGCGTTAAACTGTAGATAACCGGTCATTTTTTTTATCCAATGACGTCCGTCCTGAGTCTCTTGAGGGCATTACCATAACTTCGCTAAGCAATTTTTAGAAGGAAAGTCTTGTATGGATGACTGGCAGCGATTGATGTGCTTGTTATAGTAAACCGCCGCACTTACTGAATTGTTTGGTTATTTCAAGTTCATTATTTTTATTTTTATTGTTAGTGTAATAAGCTTTCATTAGCCTTATTAAAGATGTTTTATAAAAAGAAGACGACAGACGAGGGTAATATAAGCATTTGAAAGTAAATTATAGATTGCTGAAACCCTATGACCCGATGAAAACCAGAAACGGGCCCAAGGTGAGAACCTCTACAATAACCTATAGCAACGTACTTCATAAGCGCTTTGTTGTCACGGCGCTCCCCTAATACAAGAAACCCCTGCAGTGTCAAATGTTATGTTTTCATTTATTTTGAATTCAAATTTAATCTAGATAATAATGCCCCACTGCCCCAGAAAAGGAGTACGTTAAATCTACAAGAAGTTATGTTTTTGCTCACGTGTTTTGCCATTCTGTTAGCAACATGAATCAAAAAGTTGTGGACGGACCTTCACGTAATTTGTACTGTTAGGAATGTCACGAGAAACAGATGATTAAATACTGATGATGATCCGTCAGTCCGTGAGTCTACCCCTCTGTCGCTTAGCATTACGTGGCTTTGCCGAAGTCTGCGCCGTGGAAATGCAGTTCAAGTTTATTTATGCATTTGCAGAGTAGTTCCAAGAGAGGAAGACCTCAGGATGAACCGTCTTAACATGTCTCATAAGCGTGTACTTGCGACTTGCTCGGTAGGGGCACAACTGACAAGAAAAAGGCTTTTCGCCGGTGTGGGTCATGTAGTGACGCAAGAAATCAGCTCTTTCCCTGACTTCCCTGTCACAAACGGGGCACCGGTAACATCGTGCGCCTGTCAACAGCGCGTCCAAATTCAACTGAGAAATGGGCAAAACCGATGCGTTTTCCGAAGAAGCGTTTCCAGAAGTTAAGGAGGAGGAAGGACCTGTGTTGGTGAAGTCCTCCAAAGTAAGAGACCCTTCGTTTCCTTCGCAGGCGAGGGAGACGGGTGGTATGTATGAGCTGGAATTTCGACTGGGACCTGCCTGAGACCACTTGGTCGACGAAGTGTTCATCGTAGGGCTTCTCGCACTCTTGAAGGAATGACTCAACGCGGGCACCTAAGGTAAGAAAAACAGCTGCTGTTCAATGCATATTTTTACTGTAAGCGTAAAAAATTATCTTGATCCACTAGTGCCATGCTTCTAAGGTCACCGTCAGAAATAGCCAATAACAAAGGAAAATAGGTTAAAAACGCGTGCCAAATTAGTACCTACTCTCTGTTCAATGCAATGCATATAGGTACGTCAAGGCTGCGTTCAAAACTCGTAGCGTTCAATACTTAAAATACAGCTGAGCCTCAATTAAACTGAATGAAATTGACAGACAACACTAAGCCAACAGGAAGTGGAAGGCGGTAACGTATTTTCTTTTTTTTTTTGGGAGGGGGTGAGAGGAGAGGTGAAATAGCGTGGAGTAGTTTCATAAGACCCTTCGCGATGTATGCTTTCAGACGAAGATGCAATCTGCTTTTGAAACATCAGCGACGAAGCCTCTGATATAAACACAAGCACGTGAATAACATTAATCGAAAACGCAGCACTGAGTCAGAGATGAGCGGAAGCTGTCTGTACACGACTAATACCAAAGCCAAACTATATAAGGCATGCTCGATTAGGCGGCAAAATTAAACATTCGAGGCTTGACCTGTTAGAAACTTCAGGCGGGTGTGTTGGCTTCGACCCGGTAAATTGAGTTGCAGGCATTGACCCTCAATCGGTTACCCTCGATAATTCCCGAAATTCTGGTTGAAATTTCCGACAAGTCAAACCTAAATGGTTTAATGGTAGTACCAAATCGGACGTGTTCACAATTGCAAGTTTACGGCTGGGCGGAGAATATACAGCTTCCACGTCGTCCGGAATGCACAGTTACACAACGTCGGTATCAAAAACACCCCGGGATAGTGTTAAGTTGAACTGCGTGCAGGCTGTAAGTCCGCTCGTAAGTTCAGATGCGATTGTATAGCGTGGCTCCGGCATACGACAGTAGTGCTTTGGAACCGATGGCGAGCTTCTTTTATCATCGTCCGTGTATTAACGAGTCGCACACACCGAGCAGGCAATGGGGAGATTGTGCGGCGAACAAACCCAGTATGTTCGTTTGGGCAAATGTGAGCCTTTACGACCGAAACGGATGACGGGCCGGCCAGGTCCAGAAGTTCATGACTAAGAGAGATCCTGAGCCTAAAGAAGCGATGCAGCAGCAACTGGCTACGGCTAAAGTTCGGCCGCTGCACACGGGTGGCTACAAGAATCGGTGAAATAAAACGTTAAATATTACCAGTAGCAACTTGT
The DNA here is from genome assembly GCA_001587735.2 of Parhyale hawaiensis. Lineage (NCBI taxonomy): Eukaryota > Metazoa > Arthropoda > Malacostraca > Amphipoda > Hyalidae > Parhyale > Parhyale hawaiensis. Next base: position 21,437,797 of record LQNS02278096.1, on the reverse strand, counting down.
GGTTCATAAAGTACGCTAAAACAGGTCGTCAAATGACGCTGCGGACAGAGATATCTCCTAAAGTAGAGCAGCACGATCAGATTAATCGCAATGGCCACCAACAAACAAAAGGAACTTAGTCCAAAAATACGCTTGGCTTCCTTGAAATCGTTGCTCTCCACACGAGAATGGATAAACGGGAAATACAAAAAGCGGTCACCTTACTCTGGGCAAAAATTCCGAAGAGAAATGGATGAGGTGGAATGGGGCTGCCTGTGGAGGTCCTGTCATAGGATTGTTGAGACAAACGACCAGGGCTCAAGCCCATCACCACAGTTTCCTGGCATTACGGAATAAGCTACATACACTAAATCAGGCCACCGCACCAGTGCAATAAGTCACGTGCGACCCAACAAATTTTTTGTACGTAAGAACGTAACGTCGATGCAACACACCGTGCTACGCAGTCGGTCACTCATTGTCAACGTGTCTCCAACAAAAATCGCACTGCATTCTTGCCTGGTGGGTTTGAGTAGCACTGGCCTCCGTTGGACGTAACTTGCGAGGTTTGTTCGGCAAATACCGTAGAGCGAGTATGCATCAGCAATAGCAGATTCAGTGCCTCATGCCCATGGACACTTCGATGGTTCACAACAAGCGGAATTGACTAAGTATGAAGAGGGAAAGGGTCATAATACTGCCACTGTGATACATTTGCTAAACTTATCCTTTCATGTTTTGTTTTTACCTCAAACGTTATCTTTCACCAGTCATCCATCAGGCTCGCATTTTCAAGAGGAAGATTGGGCGGTATAGGTCAAAACTAAACACAAAACGAGGACAAGCAAGCACAAATGGAAATCTCAAGCTTACACTTCAACCAAACACATTCGTTTGAGAGGACTTATGAAGCAAATTGTTCGTACTAAATATAACACAGGTAACTACATAGAGCTTTTCCGTTTAATGTACCGAATCATTCCACCAAAAAACAATATTTCTAGTGCTGAGACATCTAGTAATGTGTGCCATATTTAAGACGAGACTATCTTTCTTGGTCCTCATAATCCAATGTGCTTGATTGAAGTATTTAGTAAGGTAGTTACATTAACAAGAGATTTCACATTGTGAAACAAATCCTCCAGTGTTTCTCACCACGCAAGACATAACGCGGGATCTTACCAACAATGTCGTTTGGTGTTGAAAGCATCGACACGCCTGTGCTACGTAGTGTCATAGACTGCGCAGGAAACTCAAAGGACAAAGAAAAAATTTCGTATATTTTCCGTGTATTTTGGCATTCATTAATACACGAAAGAAAGTGTGACAAAAATATCATACACCAGCATAATATAGAAAAAGTATATTAGCATATAATCTAAGTTAGAGGTATATCCCACACATTCCACAAAAAAGGAGATAATTTTTGGTGATAGCTAAAAGGCAATTACCCTATTATAGAATTCGCAAAGGAACAAGAAAAGTAAGTAATTTTGCTACTTCGAGGACGCATACAATTATTGATGGTGAGGTCTTCTCAAGTTGATGGTTTTAGATTAGAAACACGCAGTGATTCCAAGTGCTGAAAATACAGCGATGCTACTGCGTGTCTCCACTGCTGTGCTGCTGATGAATTGCTTATTTTCCGAGATAAAATACAACTTGGACATCGAGCGCAAGCCAATTTAGCCTCTTTTCTACAAAGTGAAAATTAATTCGAGTCATATAAGTTCGTTAACAAAGTGAGGGTAACGCTAATGACGTGCCTTCCTTCGAAGTAACAAGAACACCCCATACTCTTACAACACCGATAAACCATTCAACTTATTTACACAAGAACATATAGAAAAAATCGTAAGTTAGCGGCATTGACAAAATATACGGGTGTAGAACCTGCAACTTCCGAATTGATCACTGATAAAACGGAATTAAAAAAATGAGGACGTGTCTAAATTGAAATACCGGTATATGTATTACGAAGGCCAATAAAGTCACGCTCAAGGTCGTAAGCAGCAACATCACGTGGATCAGCTAATTTTACACATACAAAGAGGAACGTACATTATCCCAGTGATTTGCAGGCAACTGATGCTCACCGCATACCGGAATATGAGAAGCTCATTCCCTCGTATTGCAGACTTTACCTCTGAAGTACTTATGGAAAAACAGCTAGCAGGGATATTCGATCCACATAGAAATACGATCAAATCTGATCAGAACGTGGTAATCAAAACCCTACAAGATGCAAAATATCGCACTGGGTCACTGCAGAAGCACATTCAACCTGTGAGCCACTCCTCACACTACTCCAGATTCAAGCCGCGCCGCTTCATGATGAACTTGTGCTGCACTTGGGCGTGCTTATAGAGGTTCGACACGATGTTGGTTTTGTAGGGGCATATAGGACAACCGAAAGGCTTTTCGCCGCTGTGGCTGGTGTAGTGCTTTTTGAAAGTAGACCGGTCGACACATTCTTTCTGACATAAGGGGCACGTGTAGGTTCGTCTGGCGGTGAGGAGACTTTCCAGCGGCAGATCAGCGAATGGGATAACAGTGGAGTCACGTGCCACTTGGGAAGTGTTCCGACAACCCAGCAGAGACGACTGCAACACGGGTCCACCCCCGCCCGAGCTACCGAAGTTGGCCTGGATGAAACTCGAGGCAGAGTCGTACGGATTGAGAGTCCAACTTGAATTAGAACGGCCAGTTAGGAAGGAGTCAGAAAGAAGGCTAGAGCAGCTAGGAGCTGGAGGAGCTTTGCTTCCGGGACCTGAGCCGCTTGTGGCAATTGCTGTAGCTCGTAGCCCTCCCGGCAAGTGCTTACCCTAAACAAAGAGACGAAACAGAAATTAGACGGAACTGGTCGATTAAGTGATCTGCCTTCAAATGCGAAACCCAAACAATGGAGTGCGTCACGGACACAGAGAACCCTACCTCAATGTAGGACAACACAAGTGGATTCACTAGCGATAAAAATAAAGGTTTTTAACAGTAATTACATCAACAAAAATCCGTAAGACGCAACAAGATATTGCAGCACACCGAGCAGCGGCGACAAAGGACAATGTCAAAAAGCGTATCCCAGTCCGGGTGAAGGTGAGTGCACAGGCATTCAGTATATTTCAATCTATGATTGGAATAGCTGCATCCCAATATTCAGGGACTGTTGAGCTAGCGAGTAGCTACGAGAAGTGTTCAACAAAATACGTTCCTCACGTCACCAACCGTAACACAACAAGAGCCAGGCGCTTCCAAGTACGGTGCTCACTATAAATGACTATCCCGCATCCCAAGGAGTTCTTTACAGAGCTTGGGCATCAGTTATGGCTAAAGGGACGGTAATAGAAGTAAAGTAACTCACTTCAAGTCAACAATCGAACGAGACACACAATGCACATATAAATAAATACATTTCTCTCCCAACTAGGTACATACTGTACTACATACTGGTAAGAGTGTTAGGTCAACACAGGGCCTTCGCTCGTCTGTTCCACATTAGGTTCGACAATGGAATGACGTCTGAAAAGATGGGATCGAAGGTCAGTCTTCCTCCAGCATTTGTAGGAACACTGTGGGCACGAGTGTGGCTTGTCGGCGACGTGCATCTTGTAGTGCCGCTTAAAATGATGAGGATGTTTGATCACAACACCACAAGCCGGGCACATGTACATACCCTCACTCACTTCCAATATTCTCAAGTCTAATTCTTTCAGAGACAACAAACGAGCACTGTTATCATTACCGCTTTCAGCAGAATAAACACCTTCACTCTCGACTTTGTTTCCCATGGAAAACACCGAATGAGGACTACACGTTATAGAACTGTGGAGAGTCTCGATAGCGTTGGCAGAGTTTACTGTCAGAGGCTGCTGTACGAAGTTTGAAGTCCAACACGGCGCGATGTCAGGACCAAAGGAGGGAGGTTGGTAACACGCACCGACCTACAGAACGAACAATGCACTCGTTAATTGTGTCACATTATACGAGCCCTTGCACCATATTTACAATTGTTCATATTTTGACCAAAGTTACCCACCTTCCTAGCATGATGTGGACATGGCCTTACAACAAAACATCGAGAACGTTAATGGAACCGAAATATCACATCTAGGGAAGTTTCAGTCTTGATGACTAAAGGGGACAATTCTGCAAAGTACAGGAAGTGCGAAGAACTGAATCTTCAGCTGCCAAAACTTATGTCGTTCGAATATGTTAAATATTTACAGCAGCGTTCGGTCTGTGCACCAATTTGAGAACTTTTCAACGCTGAATAAATAACGTACTGGTTATCATGTCTCATTTCCAACACAGGCAGGTGTGAGGCTTATAGCCATATAAGTCGTTACCCAAATTACTGCATTGTCGAAAAGAAACTGAGTAGAGAAATCATATGGAGAGAGGCGCGTTATCAAGAAACTACTGCTAAAATATGCATAGATAATGTACCAATACATCATGTAACACCAAGACATTCCTGCTGCAATTACAAAGCATAAGAACCGTCAGCGGCACATCGCTTGGAACAAAAATGACGTCTACAGAAAAGCGATAACAGTGGTTTTAGCACGAGCATCGGAAATCCGGTATGTAACGGCGCAAACTTGACACATTACGAACAGTGTGTTCAAACGCCACGCACATGCACGTGGTGTAGAGATATTACATACGCATCACAAGCTGGAAGAATTGAAACCTAAGTTTGCATATAAAAATTCGAGTGGCACGGCACTAACTATTCCACACCGTCAACTTCAGTGTACCATTTGATCATATCAATAGCTCAACCTTCAACTTACATTAGCATATAAGGGATCCGAATTGCATACAGAATACAATCATGGCAAGCTGGGAACGTCCGCAACTTTGCTTCCGCTGCGCACTTTCTCTACCTCAATAAAATGTCGGGTTCTAGTATGTCGGTACAAATTGGAAACTTGGTTCGTGCGGTACGGGCACATAGGACAAGAATGTTCCTTTTCCCCGCTGTGCGCAGTATAGTGCTTCTTAAATGAAGACGGGTCGACCATTTCCTTGAAGCACAAAGGGCAACGATAAGTTCTATGTTCGGTGAGCAGCTGCTGCAAGTTGAGCGATGAATACGGTGGCACAGGCTGAAGATAAGAGAGTGTTCCGCGAGCCATGAAGGACTCGCCGGATTTGCTACAGACCAAGACAGACTCCCGTGATTCGGCAGAGGTCGACGCACCTTCCATCCAGTTTCGACTAGTTGCAGCAGGAAAGGCACCGTGTTGGATGAGAGGAAGGCTGGGGGGGCACGACATTACCACGAGCGGTGATGCCGCAGTGCGCACCGAGCCCACCTAGGGGAACGTAAGATGCAATACTAGTTACTATAAGCCTTTCCTTTGCCATTCCTAAATTAGCTACAAGGCTCAGATCCATTCCCTTAACAGTAATTACAGAAATGCCGCATGAACAGAAGAATAACAAAGAAGACGTAGAGTAGGTACTGCAGTATGAGGACCGCTAAGTGTCACGCGCAGACTATACAATGTCAACGGATGTGAAACAGAAACAATGCTGAAATGGTTCAGGCGGTAGGATCACTGGAAGGCTGAAGCGAACAGAACAAGCAGGACATAACTCGAGATGTTAGTCATGAACAGCGTATAGAGACTACCATGAAATCACAGCACTATCTCGAGAGCACGTCACTAGTCTCGTATATACCAACCAACACGAGCTGGACAACTTAAGAAGCATGTACCAACCTAGAACGTGCGGCGGAGAATGAGAGCAATTGCATCTAGAAAACAAAAATCTTGGAGTACTGCATACGTAAGTTCATCAACTAATATTCACTTCGCATGGAGATTACAGGAAAGTCCATCAAGATATATATATACAAGACATCTAGCATTGCGGCCGCGTAAATGCAGAATGTTTTCGGAAGATGTGAGCACGAAGATCAGCCCTCCTCCAACAGCGGTAGACGCAGTGTGGACACGAATGAGGTTTGTCACCGATGTGCATCTTGAAGTGTCTTCGGAAGTGTCGCTTTCGCTTGACTATGACGCTACATACGGGGCAGGAGTACGTTTCTGCGCTGATCTCAAAAGAACGGAAGTCCACCTCAGTCAGGGAGCTTACGGAAGTACTTGGAGCGAGAAAGTGAGAGGGTGTGCTAGGTTCACCCGACACGGACCGGTCTAGTGAAGATGCTGCCGATGAAACTGCAAGTGCAGTAGTATTGGCATAGCAGGATACAGCCGTCAGGTGACTTGGTTCGGGGTCAATCGCAATGGTTGCTGCACAACCCAAGGTCGCGCTTTGCTCATACAGGGGACGAGAGGAATCAAAACCCACGCCGACCTACGGAAGGGCCAATAAAAGAATTAATCAACTCGGAATGATAGTTTATNAGGATACAGCCGTCAGGTGACTTTGTTCGGGGTCAATCGCAATGGTTGCTGCACAACCCAAGGTCGCGCTTTGCTCATACAGGGGACGAGAGGAATCAAAACCCACGCCGACCTACGGAAGGGCCAATAAAAGAATTAATCAATTCGGAATGATAGTTTATCCCGGAACTGTAATAGGCGTGTCATGACTAGCGGATTAGATGAAAAATCCCCAAAGAGAGCCGGAAATTCGCAGCTAATCGCCCTTCACTTGCTGTCGGTAACGAAGAATTAAGAATGAGCAAAACTGTGGATAAAATAGAGGGGCTCAGGAGTCGTGCAAACAGGGTCGTACGTAGTGTAGGTCTCAAGACAGCTATGGAGGGCAGGCGTGCAAACAGCTCCAGCATGTTCATCAACTATATGCTTTGCAATTGCTGCTACTCACGTGTGTACTGTAGCAGTTCGCAGAAAACTACTGAAGCCAAGCCAATGAAGGTTACGAAGTGGGACGGACCAAGTCCGGCTTAAATTCCAGGTTTCAGCCAGGGCATTGCTTTCAAATTCTTCACCCTCCCGCCCCCCAAAAAAGACCGCAACCCTGCTCTCAGTGTAATTTTCCTTTTCTTTTTGTGATGAAGCACTAGCATTTAAACAGTCATGCATCTATCTGGTCGGTAGTACATTATTCGCCTCAATTAATGGGTTCTCACTGAACATTCTCGTGTGATGTCCGAATAAAAGGCACTATTTTATGCATACATACTCTTAGTTAAGCCTAAAATAAGCATACAAAACTTGCTTTCGTCCCGGAATATGATGTCGTCAACCTTCCGTTACGCTGAGCAACTTGAGCTAGACTCAAGCGGAGCCTTTCTGCCGCGAAGTACTCTGATAGCAGTAGTAACATGTGAGAAACCAAATGACGAGGACGAGATCTATAAAGCAATATATTTGCAACCCATTATTACCTCCGCCAAGGGTTTGTCTGTCTATTTGTCTGTAAGATAACTCAAAAAGTTATGGACGGATTTTGACGAAAATTACAGGGAATGTTAGGTATGTTAGGATGAACAGATGATCAACTTTTGGTGAAGATCCGTCCATCCCTTTGTTTGTTTGTCTGCCTCATTTTTCTCAATGCCATTACTTAAAAAGTCATGGGCGGATTTTTATGAAATTTACGTGAGTTGTTAGGTATATCACAAAAAGTAAATAAACAAATTTTTGTGATGATCTGTGTTTGTTCGTATGTTTGTTGCTGTGTTTGATTTTGTTTGGAAGCGCAATAACCCTAAAAGTTTTGAGTGAATCTTTATGAAACTTACAGAAATTATTAGTAATGTTAAAAGACATGAATGATTAAATTTTGGTGCAGATCGGTTGATTCCTTTCTATGTTTGAGTTGTGTTTGTCACGCAATAACTCAAAAAGTAATGAATAGATCTTGATGAAATTTGCTGGAGTAGTTAATAATGTTGAAAGATATATATGATTAAATCTCGGTGCAGATCGGTTGGTTCGTTTGAATGTTTGACTTACGTTTGTCATAGACTAATGTTTGTTAGCAGCATCAAGTCAAACAGCTATGAAAGGATCTTAAAAAAAAATTGCAGTAACTGTTATTACTATTAAAAGGCACAAATGATTAGATTTTGGAGTTGATACAAAAGAAATCTTTGTTTCAGAGCTAATTTGAATTTTTCGTTACAGTTGCCTTACTTGGCAGAGGTATGCGCATTCAGAGTGCTCTAGTTACTATTATTAGATTCAGTGCTTCACCACCCTAGACGCAGCAAGGCGATTGAGAGGGAAGCTCAACTGAAAAAATATGCTTTTCATCAGTAGGAATATTTTATCTCGGCATTCCTGCCGGAAAAACTTGGTTGGCTCAGTGCGCTACTCCTGGCGGGAAAAAAGCGAAAAGAATAGAAAAACACTCGAGTAGACAGCCTTTTTTGAGGCGTTTCACACAAAAGAGAGTAGAGAAGTGCCATGGACTCGGCCGGCTATCTCGATCGACGGTCCACCTCGAGGAACAGCAAGTGAAAAATAGAGAACCTACCCAACTTAACAAAACTAACCACGTCAGCAGGAACTGCCGCAAGTTGCGGTGGTTGGCACGGGGTTTAAAATACAAATTTGCGAAAGTAATACAGCATTTTGCTAACATTTACGGCGTGAGCCGTAAATAGGATGAAGTTCGTTTCTTGGGGTCAACTATAACTGTACGAGCAATAAAGTGGAATATAAAAACAGCATCTGAATATCATCAAGATTTATTCCATTACTTGCTGAAAAAACACATAAAATCAATGCCGGTTTCTGCAAACACAATTTGTACGGTAGAAGGAGTCTTATGACAGTGGCAAAAAAAAAACTGCTTACCGTTATAGATTTGACATACAAAGAGGAATACAAAGCAAAAAAGACCACACACGCATTTGGGTGACAGCGAGTTAGGAAATACAGCATTGTGCACCACAATATATGTCGATTGTATGCTTTCTTGGTCTTGCAATTATTAACGTTTGCTAGCAGGTACCGTGCACGCGCACAACACATGGTACAGCTTCACACGGCAATCCTACACTGCCCAATGGCTTTCAATTAATACCAGAAGGCCGTCTTCCAACTCAGTACTTAATTCCATTTATTAACGATCAGTTTCTAGCTTGGTATGAGCTTCGGTATTAAAATTGTTGCGGCTCATATTCATTTAATACCGCCCTCCTGAAGCTAAGTGACACAGTTTACCTCAACACCACACTGGGCCTAACATTACGTCCAACATCAACCACAGTCTCCCAACACGTTACTATTGTTTCGCCAGCTAGACCTGGTGGTTCCTTTGTCATTAACAACGCGCCGTAGTGGCTGTCTCAGCTCAGTACTGTTTCTTCACAATTTCCTTAACAAGTTAGTTAAAACCTTTTCAGTTAACCCATTCCCGGACAAGGGACCACATACGGTAACTTCCGTATAAAACAAGGGTTTTTTCCAGCGGTGCTGTATAACTTCATTAAATAACAAAACGGGGGAGATGATTCGCAAATATCTAGGGTTATTAGACGAGCGAGCAGTGTTGGGAGAAAACTGAGGCGCGCACAGCATTAGTTACTTCCGGCCTCTGTAGGCAGGGGGTACCTAGTTGTTTCTGTTTATTGTATCAATGAGACTAAACAGGAGAATAACGAAACTTATCTCTGGGTAGTCAACGATTCTAATGTGTACTCCAAACACATGATTAGGTCACTACCAGAGTTGCTGAGATAAAAGGATCTGAGCGAGAGTCAGAAACGCACTGGTTTTAGGAGAAGGACTCTGAATTTGGGACCCGACTCAAGACTCCAGTAAGCCACTTTACAAAAAAAAAATGTATTTCATCTGTATCAAAAAATCTGGACCCTCACAAGAAGTGACTACCAGTGGGCCCTCGCTCCCAGATTGGGCCTCAACTTGGAGCCCAACACAGGAGAAACCCGGCATTTCACCAGGCCTACACCCGTGCCACGGACACTTGTGTGTCGCAACCTAGATTTAGTGCTAATAGCGTTCATGCCTCTTAAATGCACCGAGATAAGAGTTCCAAAATCTCTCAAGCATACTACATCAACGGTTTGAACCAAGAGGCTGACGTTTGGCCTCGAGAAATAGTCGCGACATGCAGGCCAAAGTAACTGTGTAACTTTCACGTAGCGGTGAATATAAGCGCCGCTTCAGCAAGAGCCTGGGTCTTTCGCGCCTCATCGTTCTCGACACGAGCAAAGGACCCAGCTGCAGCCGTTACCACTCTCCCATTATATTTACGCCAGTTCTCTCCATTATTGATAAATCTGAACTTATAGACAATTGTAAAGCTTACGAACCACGCACAACTTACTGTTCATTTTGCTTGTCCTGCTAAGTAAACCCAGAAAATTCTGCAAGTGTTCTTACCCTTTTTAAAACCCTAGCAAGGTTTTAACAATCTGCTTGCGCTGAGTTGTAGAAACGATGCACGTCATTGCATTTTATTTTGTCGTTGTTTAATCCAGATGTTTACCAATGATAGTAATAATCTAGTTTTTTTCAGGTGAAGTCTTCTAAAACGTTAGTTATAAACGAATTACCAGTTTCAAATTAGAAACGGTGCTAATGATGCAAGATGGCTCTGCAAGTAACAAGAAAACATTTTCCTAAGCTTGATGCGACTGGATATTCACTGCATTGTGTTATTAGCATAAATCAGTAGATTCAATTTTCAAAATGGTAGCTAATTATTTATAAAACTCAAGTATCTATATGACAATTTAACATGGCGCAATGAGGGATCATATAGTAAATATCACAAAACTATTCCGGTCAAAACTTTTCAATATTTTGGTAAACTGTTGTTGAACGAACTTAATGTCATGCTTATAAATATCGATTGGGTTAAGAAATCGGAGTCGGCCCTAGAAATAACAGAAATCTGAGTCGGAAAAAACCAGAGGGCAAGAAGTCGCGAGTCTCGCTACCCTGGTCATTATTACTTCTATTATAGTGGTAGTTGCAAACCGTCCTTACCACAGCATTAGCAACTACCTACGACCCGACGAGAAGAAGGCACATGGCCGTCGAAGGGAATGTGGCACCCTGTACGCAGGGTGTCGAACAGTGGAGCACCGCTTACGGTCACAGTACGCTAGGAAGAACAGGAGCAGAGCGAAGTATAAGTCGCAATATGCAAAAGAAAGTGAACCGAGTGGGCGCCAATGACGTTATGTTTCGCAAGCATTGGAAACCATAAGAGACCACCCATTGGGTCCTATGGTGGGGTAGGGGACTGCATACATAGCAAATATTAAACCGTTAGTACACCGAAAAAAAAAAAGTATTTCCTGACCTTATGACATAATTTGCAAAACCAAAGTCTACTGCCAGCTCGTGTAATTGGGGCTTCAGTAAAATGCTCGGATCACAAGTACTGTCGGGAATTAACAGCATCTCTCCCAAGTATAGCTTACAAAAAATCTAATGTTCGGCTTCTGCTACAATTTGAGCTTCATGCCTACCCACTCGCAAGGATAACTCGCATAGCGACCTTGGGGGTAAAGCTAAGGCAAGGGAAAGGTTGAGTTGTCGTACAGCGCGAGAGCACACGGCCATGTCTACGCTGTGAACCAATCAACGGTAAGAACAGAAAGGACACCAGTAATCTTTCTCTCCACTATGGGCAGTGTAATGCTTTTTGAACGATGACAAATCGACAATTTCCCGATAACAAACCGGGCACTGGTAAGTTCTTCTGCTAGAGAGGAATTGGCGCACATCTAAAGTAGAGAAGGGTGGGATAGCGCCAGGACAAACGAGCTTAGCAGAGCTCGACTTGCGCCGAGATCTCGTGTTGGCATTGAAAGTAGCAAGAGTTTCCATGGAGTACTGTTCTAATCCAGAGCGCTGGCCTGCCGAAGAAGTCAAGGCAGATTGCTTCCTCGCCGATGAGAGACTGGGGAACGACGGCTCTGCAAGCAGCAACCTCGCTGATTCCAAACCCACCTACGGAAAATTAAGAATAT
>LQNS02278096.1:21401049-21419512 GCA_001587735.2 Parhyale hawaiensis | reverse complement strand
GTTGTATATAGCCTCGATTCCAGTGAAGTTGTCGAGAAGCATTGTCAGGGCCAAGGTGTACCTACAAAGCGAAAGATAGCCGAGTTAATTACCAAGGATATCGCTTGGTAAGCAACCTCCCCTGAGCTACCAATCTTATACAAGCGATGTTGTACCGCCTGATAAATGGAATGGAAAGACTGGTAAGATAACGTGAAACTTGCTGTATTTCTAGTAACTCGCGAAGACAACGGAATTCAAAACTAGTTGCTCGACACATAAAGTAAGTCACACTAGCTGATATTTTTCGGCTGTAACAAAAAATCTAGGTGCACGGTAGCTATATTATACTTTCAGGTAGAAAAAAAATTATCTTAAACAACAGCACCATTAAAGAAACACGCAACACCGGATACAATAAATATATATATATATATATGACTATATATGCACTGGCATATCCAGTTGGCAAATCGAAGTGCATGACAAATAAGGTAGATAACTTTCACACACATATAAGAGGTATAACTTGGATGATGGTGCAGCAGCTCTCATCAAGAAATCACTTGCGAGTTCGTCGATCATATTTAGGGGTATGCGGCATTTCTTTACCAAGCCCCTAATACATTCAATGAAATAGACACTATTAGTGCAATGACGATCGATGGTTTCTGCCGATATGAAGGCGAAGGTGTTCACGGCGATTGCAGGCATAGGAACAATACGAACAGGAGAACATTTTCTCTCCAGTGTGCGTATAATAATGCCTCCTGAAATCAAGCTTATCACGAGACACTTTACGACAAACGGGGCACTCGAAAGAACGGTGAGAAGTCATTAACATGGCAAAATTCAGTTTTTCAAATGGCACAATAGGATACTCTTGGTCGGCACATCCCAGTGGTTCCTTTGCTCTATTGGACCTGGACGCCGAAGAGGAGCTAGTCGCGGCGCAGTAAGCAACAGTGGTAGGATAGACAAGCTCAGCATCACTATAGGCAGTTGGCGGGGCAGCAGACGAGGCGAGCATGGGATACGACTGGTCTGCTGAAGATCTGGTGGAGGTAGAAGAAGAGCGCGGCGGTATGGTTGCCCGACTGCGCGAGAGGCCAGATGAAATTCTCAAGTTTGGTGTGGAAGTAAAGGCAGCTTCGCAGTTCAGCCACTCCCCGCTCTCGAAGATGGATGAAGTGAATATCCTGTTCTGCGAGACCTAGGTGAAGGAAGAGGAGGAAACACTGCAGTCGCAAGTTACCAAGAAATGGCAAACAATAAACTGGGAAAATTGCAAAATTGCTGAACAAAAAGGTCTTTGAGAAGAAAAAAATCGTAACGTTCGACCAACGATCACCACGCCCAATGACGTACAGTAACCAGCGGAATTACGAAGACTTCATCCGAACAGAAAACAGCGCCCTAAATCAACAGTGACTTCAGACAAAATCGTGCTTCGAATCGAGTCGATACGGGAAATCACAGAATAAGAAACGACAGGAGTAGCTCCCGCAGACGGTGTTATGTTCACTCCACCACTTATAATAGGCTATAATGAAAATTCAAAAGCCATACGGGCAATAAAAAATAAGTACGTACGATGGTATTACCACCAACGGAATAGAATTGCATGGGTACCGATCCTAGTGCGCAACTGGGCCGAGAGCCATACCACCTCGGCTCTCGTACCGACTACGGTAACTGCCTGCACAAGCAGATGCAGAAACGTTAGTGTTTATTTAGCAAAGTTGACACAAAATCCATATCGAACTCTGACTTATAATTTATAAAACCGATAGCTGTGCACCAAAGACTTGCTCGAGTGTTTACCGAAGCAACCCAACATTTCACCTGAATTGGCAGCTATCCTAGTTCAAATGGACCTAATCTAATACGAACATTCGTTCAATATAATTGAGTTGTAAATAGCAAAGCTTTAAAAACTTTACGTATTGTGAAGATGCAAGACTCAAACGTGAATAGCCGGAAGTTGGTAAACTACTCTGAAGGGAGAAAAAGCGGACACAGAGCTTTTCATCGTGTGTTCCGCATCTCAAATAAGTAGAAACGGTTCACAGGAAGTGTAAAACACGGACTTCATAAAAGAGCGACGCGCTAATGGAAAACAGATTATTAAAGCAATTGCCCTTTTACCACTCATAGCTGCTCAATAAATCTTTGTGTTTGAGTTTTATGTGACGGATAATATCGGCTTTACGTATGGACTTGTACGAACAAGCCGGACAGTCGAAGGGTTTCTCTCCAGTGTGGGTCATATAATGTCGCTTTAGATCAGAACTGAGGCGAAAACCACGACCGCAGGTGTGGCAACTGTATCGTCTCGGGGGCAGACCTTGCGATGGGTCGAAACTATATGCGCCCGGCATATGGGTGAACGGAGGTACTGTCTCCCGCACACGCGGTACACTGCTGACCCCGTGCGGCGCTCTATTGTCAAGGCGTGATTTCGGGTGGTCAGAAGGATCTGACAGCCACCGTGAATAGCTCGACATCGTTCCAGGAACGAGACGCTCCTCAGTGTTGACGAATCTGTTGTCGCGGTGGTGCAGGGCAGTCCAGCAATGGTGCGAGTTCGTAGGAGCAGTTGTAGAAGCAGCGTCATCATGCACCTACGGAAATGAACGTCTCTGTATTGCTTCCGATATTAGGAAGTGGATGAATGAGCGAATGATAGGCACTCAAAGCCACACAACAGCAACACAATGCTTTGCCTAAGAGCGTCGAGTTTATTGCCTTTCTATATATATATAGACTGTTATAACATGGAAAACTTGCGCCTCGAAGGGCTTTTTATAACATGGAAAACTTGCAATCAGAATCGCTTCTAAGCGTACATCAGAATACGGCACAAGAGTCTACGCATCTCACAAAAGTAAGCTAAGATGATTCAAACTGGCTTGAACAATCGACGATGAGTATTAACATCAGTCCGTGAGTAGGACTCGCACAGCTGCCACTGAACAGTTTTCCACATCCCGCCGAGCTGGTATATCAACCCTTTCGATACTGACGGGACGTATAAGTCCCGCATCAAAGTTTTCATTATTAAAATCAGTGCATTGTTTCTTGCTATCGAAATTTGGACAACATATTTAACAACACGTCTGAAGTCAGTGATAGTATTTTATTTACGACTGAACTGAACTGTAGGTGAGCTGAAGTGACTAAAATGAGAGTGATTTCCATGAGCTTCTTTTAGAATCTCATAAAGGAGCAAAGTTTCCGTAGCGAAAGGGTTAAGAGTCATGCAACAAACCGAAAACGAAAGCTAACCTAACGCATTAGATCACAAAACTCGGCAAACTGGCAAGCAGTGCAGCAGGAAAATCAAGTCACGGTGAGACTACCTTCACTAACGGCGGTTAAGTTATTATTAGTCGTAGATGGTCGGTATAGTTTCGGAGTAACAGTGCAATGTTGCCATTGCTCGCTATCTACGACGCTCCTTCCTACGTCGAAAAGAAAAGAGCAAAATATTGTTTCTGCGAACACGGAGCAATTGTTATGGGTGACACGAACCAGACGATCTATGGATCACCAAAAGCTTGGGCGAACTCCCAAGTCACAGCACAGTTTGGTCCTCAAACGGAGTTATTGAGAGAATTTTTTTGCACCGAGTTGTAGCCTCAGAAACGTGGGCGGTAGTTCAGCGGAAGCCCAAAGTGTTTGGGTCGTCAACTAGAGCAGTTGTCTAGTCCTTAGTGATTATATTCTAAGTTGAAACACTTTCGAAATGCATAATTATATATATATATCTAATTCCTCCATTAAGCGGAACGTTTCTTAACTAACGACATTAACTGCAAAGTCGGCCAGAAAGTGTACCGACATTTTTACACTAGACGGCCGAGGCAGCTCCATGGGTTATTCGTCGTAAGTTTCCCAACAGATGAAAGGTCCGGGCCTTCCTTAATCCGCTCCCCTTCAAATTTGCTAGCCCTCATATAGGTTAAGTGAGGTCAGGACTGGTTAACGTAGTGTTCCAATGAGCTTTCATTGAATGCTGGTTTTTAGTTTTTTTTTTAAGAGTTTTTCTGTTATTAGTGTTTATTACTCAGCGTCGTTGTTTGATTGGGCTTTTAGCGTCGTCATTAGATTGTGACTAGAACCAGTCCTGGCTTTCACCTAATCTTAATAAAGGTTAGCTTATTTGGACGTTAGCAGAACCAGTCCTGGACCTTACCTAACCTAAGCTGAGAGCAAGCTAATTGGCTTGGGGTATTATACCTAAACGGAGTATTAGTTAAAAAATTACACTGAATGGCCCTAACGGCCTGAACAGTCCATTAGCTCTATATACATATACGTATATACATCGAGGGCTTAGAGCCAGAAGTGGTTAGGTCTATTTTTGGCAAAAATTGGTTTTACTAGCGAAGTGGATGCTTGTGTGAGGTACCTATATTTTTAGTGTCACAAGTGTCTATGCTATGTCTCTTTATTAAGAAGAGATATGGCATAGACACTTGTGACACTAAAAATACACGTAGCTACCTCGCAAACACCCGCCTGGTGAGTAAAACCAAATTTCGCCAAAAATTGACATAACCACTTATGTCCTCGATGTCCTCTAGGCCCTCGATATATTTCGTCAAAGGGTTAAAGCGTTAACCCACGACTTGAAAATTCCATGCAACTGTGAAAGGAAAACAGCACTTTCGCACCAAGCGGGCAACACGGACCCTCTTAGGTCGAGGGGAATCTGAAGAGGCGGTGGTGACATGAATATCACCAGACACAACTTACGCTCGCATGGTGGATACGATCGAGGACGGGGCGCTAAGAACAAACCTCGAAAGGCAGGAACACAAGCCCGGTAACGCATAAAAACCACTGCGCTACACAAAGCAATCTATCGTTTCCATGAGCCAAATTCATACGGGTAGTGGCAGAATTAGAGTATCGCAACGCATTTTGATCAACAACCTGACATACCTATTGTGATGCCAAAATGAACTGGAATGTAGCTCCTGAATAAAGCGTATGGAAGAAACAAGCACCTCCCGGTGGAGTTGTGTTGCATAAAGGATGTATAAACACAAAGCAAATCTTTCAACATGTAATTCTGTCATTGACAATGGCGACAGGAATGCTGAGCATTAGTCACAATACAGCACAAAATAGACCTAATCTTAATTTGAACATAATACTCGTAAAATTGCGAGTTTAAGCCTCGTGAGTCATTACCAAGGCAATACAAGACGAGGAAGAAGCGCATGGCAATACATAAAAAAAAAAGAATCCACACACCTGTTCTTTATACAGGATAACGTAAGTCAGGAGTATAATAAAGAGTTGATGCGGAGAGAAAAAGAAACCAACGAGTGTTTTCCGTAAGAACGCACTCGCTACCGGCAAAAAAATGAACATTGTACATTCAGCCAAACAATCCTCCGACCACAGTAGCGAAAATTCCAAAACATGGCATTATACTGGACACAGAAGATACGAGTCACGTCATGGACAACCAAACAGTATTTTCTCAAATGATCACTCAGCATTACGGGCTACAGTGCATAACATGGCTAAAATGTGACGCTAAGGGTAACGTCACTAGTCTGCCTGCTTCACGAGATATGCAGTGATGCTAGGTCTGCTTCCTTCACGACAAGATGAAGGCACCTCAGAAAACAGGAGGCGTAAGTTACACTAACTTCAAACAGTTTTCTCAGCGTAACATGAGCCGTCCGAGTGTACAGCAAGGCAGTGGGGAGAGTTCAATTAATTTACGTCAATAAAGAAGGTTCTAGTGACGACAAAATACTGAGGGTAGCAGTGACGACACTTGTTTTCTTACCTTACAACCTCTGTTTACTCAATTGTACAGATAAACTCGTATAACTATTGAAATGACGCTCCTACACTACCTACATACTACGCTTACGCTCCCTATTGCGTGACTACGAAGTACAACCCAAGCGGTGGCGCCCTAGACACTACAAGCGCAACATTTTCTAGTCTAATTGTTCTATGTTATACATTGCTTAAACAGCTATTCCAGCAGACTACCTCGTTTGGCAGGAGCTGAAGCACTGCAGACAGCGACAGCTGGTTCAGCATACTGTTCGCCCTCCCGCCCGTCTCTCGATAGTAAAACAAAAAAATTAAACAGGAAGTAGTGAGAATTAATCTTATTATACGGTACCTATTCACGCCTAGAGAGAGACGTTCTCTAGACGCTTCCACATCTCCGACTTGGACCACATTCTTAAGGTTCTCTTGCAACAAAGAAAAATCTTAATACTGCTAATGAACAAGCGACACAGTAGCTGCACAAATTTTCAATTCTTAAGTACCGTAGTACCTTCAACTTTATTCAACTTATGAGTTCAAGATTAGATTAGCGGCAGTAGTCATTACATAGGTAGCTATTACTGCTGCAAATAAATTGCAAACCAGACATTAGGAAGCTGCATATTATTTTTTCTTCGAGTGTTGATACATGTGAACTTTGAGGCTGGATTTTTGATTTGCCTTGTATGGACACAAGGGGCAAGCGAAAGGCTTTTCGCCAGTGTGAATGCGGTAATGAGTACGGAACAGGTGCTTGTCTCGGCACTTCAGGCCACAAATTGGACATTTAAATCCACCCAATTCGTGCTTTAGCAATGCGAAGTTGAGGAGATTAAAGGGAACCACAGGAACTCCTGAGGGTGTGTATGTCTTTAGTGCATTGGGTGCAGTGAAGAGCGACGAGTCTGTAAATAAAGATATAAGAGTCGTGTCGAGCGCTCCAGCACCAGAGAATAAAGAGTTACGATTCAAATTGGTCGATGAAGACGAGTGCAGTGATACGGAGTCAGGTGGACCAGACAGAGACTGGTGTAGGGGAGAAGTGGAGTCCAAGCTTGGCAAAGAATGGTGGAGAGATGTAGCTGAATCCAGACTTGCTAAGGACTGTTGGAGGGGGTCGGCACAGTCCACACTTGATAAGGGGGACTGATGCAGCGAGGTGATCGGGAGCCCAATTGCCTGCGGTGAGGACACGATAGTCAAGTGCATGACGCTTGGTTTGGTTTAGCAACGATGGCATCATGATAGTACTACAATTTAGAAAGAGTAAACAGCTTAGAAGAAACCAAGTTAGTTGAGATGACCAATCTCCAAAGAGAAGAAACCAAGAAACAGAAAATATCCAATTGAAATAAAGCAGTAACGAAGTAAAGAACAGGAGAAGAGCATCAAAAACAATGCAGGGGCACTCTGTCGACATTTCTGTTTAAATGGCAGTTCGGTTGGAAACAGCATGTCCAAATCCCCAAATTATGAAGGACTAAGGAAGCTGTGAAACGGAGCTAGTGAAGTCACTGCACAAACAGTCGTTAAACAAATAAATGGATATGTTTTATGATAGTGACTGGTGGTGCCGCCGAAGTATGTGGAACTTAAGATCCCCCTTTTGAATGGTGCGGTAGGGACAGAAGGTACAGGCATAGGGCTTTTCCCCGGTGTGAATCATGTAGTGTCTGCGGAACATATACTTGTCGGCAAGGATTTTTCGGCACACGGGACACTGAAATGAGCGGTCCGGGGTGTGAACGTCTTCCATGCGCAACTGTTCGAATGGCACAATGGATGACTGACACGCCGGGGCTTGTAGACCATCAGGACCGCTAGCTTCAGTTTGTAATGCAGGTGTCGCGTCTCTGGAGTTAAAATCCCTGTATCGAGAAGGCGGGTTTTGGACCTGTCTACCTTTGAGGGAAGTTTCAGTGCGCCCGTACTCAAGGGCAGCATATCCTTCAGTGACAGAGGAGAATCCACACAGCAGCGTCTCGGGCAGTAGAGAGCGAAGAAGTCCGTCCACCTAATGACAAAAATTAGGGTCAAATCCACCAGGAATACTAAGTCCAGAAATTAGCTGAGACTGACCTACAGCCAGGGGCCCATCGGTTCCTGTTCTAACGTCTACACTGTGTCGTGTCCAAGAATTAAGGTAGCTCAGATCGCTTGTTATAATTCGGTAGTATCAAGTCATATGCTACAAGTGGATACAACGGAAAATCTTGGCCATCGTAGACAAAATGAAAGCACGAACGAATAGACG
This sequence comes from Parhyale hawaiensis, assembly GCA_001587735.2. Classification (NCBI taxonomy): domain Eukaryota; kingdom Metazoa; phylum Arthropoda; class Malacostraca; order Amphipoda; family Hyalidae; genus Parhyale; species Parhyale hawaiensis. The sequence continues at coordinate 21,411,471 of LQNS02278096.1, read as the reverse complement.
ACCCAAATACTAAACAGCTTTCGTTCGGTATTTTCCAAGTATTTCCAATACATTACAATGACAAAGTTGCGCTATTTTGTGTCCAAACTAGTTGCAGTCAAGAAGAGCGGAAGATACGAAAAAATAGGTACGGTACTAATTACAAGCCGGTAACAGCGTGTGTAGGAAGGCAGAACTATCTATCAGAATATTGCTGCAACTGCTGCTGGATGTAGCACTATGAAGCTATCCTTGACAAGGACAAATTTTGAGTGCGTGTAGTTCCGACTTGGTTTACTCAACGTTGCGAGCCGCTCACGAGTATGCGCGCTTCTTACCTAACAATTTTCAAGTTGTGTAAGCAATTCCATGCCTTTGCGTTCCTTGATTCACGTAAATACATTCAAGTTAGAAACAAAGAGTCCACATTAAACAGCTCTTTCCACAGCAAGGATTGCATTGAAGGCAAATATTCAAGTGGTAGTGTTTCACCACAAACATGGAATTTGGGAAGCTCATAGGTTCATTCAGTATTAGACAGGAGAAAATTCGGATGATACGGGACTGAGATATCACTGAAGAACATTGCTTCTGTTCTGTGGAATTTCTAAGGGGTTCCAGGTGACTTTGGGAAGAAAACGTACATTCCTCGTGGGATGAGCTTTCGAGGCTGGCTCTAAATCTAACTCTGAGAATAACTGCAACATCCACGGAAGTTGAGCAGGGTCTGTAACATGCTCACCCTCAATTGACTGATATAAACGCATTTAAAATGTAAAACTATCACAATCGAAATAGCAGGTTCGACGCTAAACAGTACGATGCCTAGCACTATCGCTTTCCTCTACAGCGCTTCACTTCCTGCTAGTACCGTACATTTTCTTGCGATTGGCATAGAGGTATGTCATACGTGAAATTTATTTTTCTCGTGATTACATCAAGGGCTTGCGATCCCGAAGATATACATAGCCTATAAATTGGTATACAAACATACCAACACGTGTGGTTTAGATGAAAATGCTGACATATAGGTGTGCAATAAATAACTTACACCATTTAATAAAAGAAATTGATAAATACAGATTCAACTATTAAACTAGCGGTGTTTTATAATTTTAATAGGATTGAATAAATAAATGTAAAGTTAAACAAACTATTACGAGATAGCAACAGAAATATTGAAATAAAAAAATCTATGTATACAGTACAGCGGAGAGCGCTCAAGCGAAATCTGCCAAAACAATGTTTTCTACAGTCAAGTTACTGATTAAAATCGTCAGTTGTCACCGGGTGAAAGCATAAAATCATGTCGATTGTAGCCGTGTTAAAGGGTTAACTGAATCAAGTGTCCCGTCACACTTGATGGCCGTGTGAGAAGAGTTAAACGAAAAGCAAAGGTGTAAAATCTAAGAAATATAACGATCACACATATTGCAGAACTCGCTGTTCAGCCGCCACAAGTAGGTGTGCAGGGCAAAGAAAGCCTAGGACTTTTCAAAGACTATCAGCTCTAGCTGAAATGCCCACAACAAAAGTGGGGGTGCATGCCGATTATATCCCGAGTCTTCTTATCGACAGCGTTCGCAGCAATCCAAAGAGAAGAAAAGGAGACTAGAAGTATTTCAATAAATCGAGAACTCATTGAATGTGTAACACGAATAAAGTAGCAAAAAGACAGTACGAGAGTATGGCACGAAAGAAGTGGACCCGTAAAGAAAGACGTAACTATGACTAGTGGCTACCATAATTATCTGACAATGACTGGGGAGTGACCCCACAACACGATAGTGGCGCTAACAATTCATTTAACCTGTCAACGGCCAGTTACGAGTACGCCTCACTTTGCCTGGCGAACGGGTTTGGGTTTATTCCCAAAAATTTCAAATTCATTTTTCAAGGTGTCCATATTTCCTATTTTAGAACTGTTTAGCACCCTTAGAGAGAAAACTTAAGCACCTTCCTTATTTCAATTTAAGAGATAAGTACACAATACAAGACTTTTTAAGGCCATAAACATGTATGCCAAGTACCACCATCCCAAGTAGGTAGCTATAATCCGATACATAACTAAATATTTTTTCTTTCTCAATTTAAAATTGATCGCGTTAGAGCAGTTCTTCTGAATGAACGACTGCAGAAATTACTACAAATGACACTCGACGCAAGCAAAATTTCTTTTTAGCACTTTTCATTGGATTTTAGCACCTAACCCATTTTAGCACTTTATAGCACATTCTAGCATTTTTAGCACCTTGTAACTTTGAACGCGTTTAGGTCTCATCTATTTAATATTTGAATGGTAGTTATTTAGGGTTTAATAAATGTCCCTACCCACAACTAGTGTGATCCAAAGCCATTAAGGAGCAAAACGGGACCATTAAGGAGCAAAACGAGACATCGATATAAGTCGACGCAAGCTGTTAAAAGTAAAGCAATAATTCAAGAGCGACGATGGGTCAGAGATGAGTTGGAGATGAATTTCCTAGCACGAAGTAACTCGAAAAATATTTTCAAGCGCTTTGTTTCACTGCCTCGAATCGGACTTGGGCTTACAGCTAATGAAGGGAAAAATTAAACAAGTATTATTTACTGGATATATTATTACAAAGCGCGCGATGTGTACATAGCTTAAAAAAAAATGTTTGATCAATTTTACATGCTAACGAACACTTCGTAACAATATTTATTTATATAAAAAAATTGCAGCGTACTTCAAAAAGTTAATTACAATCCATATTTCATTGCACAAGTAAGTCAAGTTACGTCATCTCAAAAACAAATTTACACAGTTGATAGTATTGCATAATGACGCACTAAACAATAACCGCATCGAACAAAACATAAAATTTCCTACAAAACTGTGCACAGCAAAAGCAAAGTCCCAAGCTACCAATTGGTCGCAAAACTTCTGCATGTGTCACCAGGTGCTGCCTTCATATATTGCACATGCTCAAGACAGTTCAGATTAAAATAGTCGCCAAAGTACAAAGACCAAGGGAAAAAATTCGCCAAGTAGTTACAACGCCTACTCACTTCGTGACAAGCAACGATAGAGAAGAGCCATTGAAGTACTTCTAACATCGGTGGCGTAACTACATACAGTATAACTAAAGCGACAGAGCCACGAGGATACACCGGTCACGTGCACGCCTATACATACAGGACTCATCACAGACATAACATTAGTTACTGTATAATGAATATAGCGTTATCATGAACAATTTTTCATGCAAACGATGTATTCGTCTATCCACTCAGTAGCACAGATCAATTATGTTTAGAACACAATCAACTCAGATCAAACTATTAACATTTGCTTCACATGACCACCAAATCAAGCTTAACTGTACCAGGGTTAGAGGCCATCTGAATGATTAGAGCATTTAAGTAGCTCTCGTAGTATGTAACTAAAGGATAAGGGACCAAAGAGCTAGCAAGTACCTACGCGAAGGATGGGCAACATAAAGACAGAACACCTTGCACTTAAAGGTCTTCAAATTATTAATGACGACACTGATCTATTTCCTTCGACTTGTTCATTGGCCGCTACAATTGCAATGATTATCGTCACTAAACTATTATTATAAATACGACGCAATTGTGATAATGCGTCGGGGAGAGCCGAAGGCTGGATCTTAGCTCCTCCCTGAGGAAGAGCGTTGCCTGTTGGTTCGTCTATTGCCAACTGCCTAATCTATTACACTCAGTTTCTTGAAGTAATTTAATTACTAATATTCATTTCAGGGCCATGATCAATCATTAGTCAAACTGTGTGCCGCGACGCGGTGGCGCTTCACAAGCCGTAACGTTCATATTGCGGCTTGGGCCAGGGAATCTCGTCCCTGCGGAACGTGAATATAGGCTTATTTCCAAGGTGAAGCGAAAGTGCAGTGCATTATGTCACCGTACCAATACCACAATGATGCAGGAGCGAGATTACTCCAGATGAATGAAGCCTTTCCAGTACCTATGTTTGATATAAAAAAGCAAAACACATTTTAGCACTAAAATTCGAATATTTCCAGTTTTGTCGTTACCAACTGCGTACATTATCATAGCGAGTACAAATAAGATAAGGGAAATAAGAAACAGCTTCAACAGCATGGGACTGGCCCAGCTTAACATGGAACACAACCCTATCATTCTGCTAGCAACTAAACAAAGCAGCACGCACCCAAAGTAGGTAGCAGTGGAAATTGTCAGCATTAAGGGGTTCCCTTCATATTCTTCCGGTATTGTAATTTCTGCAGTTTATAACACTCCACGATATTACTGTCTCAATACAAAGTGGCATTGGAACAATTCTACATTATTGAGAATATATTCCATAATAAATATGTGAACAAGGACGTAGAAAATTATCGATCCTGCAAATGTGCCAAAATACTTTGGTAATACGAAGATATCGAACCATTATTATACGGCTGTCTGAATGATGATAGGAGCACTTAACGCAATACAAACGCTTAGATCGTCACACCCAACAGTCAATCATACCCAAGACAAGAACTTGATTGGTTGACTCTTTCTATAAGCTACATACCCACAGCACGTCCGTTAGCCCTTTAACTGCGACATGGGTATCTTGAATGCAGTATCGGGAAGAGATATTTCAGTCATTCGCAATGAATGGGTTAAGAAAAACCCCATAACAGCGCCACGATACAGGGCGCAAGAGAGCGTTCACACTAAGGAGCATCACGACTATCTTGTTCGCTCCTGCTCACCACGCTACTAGTATTGGTGGAAGGTGCGTCCTGAGACGGCAGATGATTTTTTGACAAGAGGGACGAAGATTTAGCCACTGACCGACCACTGCCACCTGCTATGCTACCAAAGTCATAACAGAAAGACGATCCATCGCTTCTCCAGTCCTCCCTTGTAGTCGAGTAGGGCAAGACGCCGGCTAAAATGTCACTGCTCGTAGTGCAGCTCATACTGGAGGGGAGCACACAATACTCGGGATGGTGCCTCCGCATGTGGGTGTGCAGGTTGCTGGACTGTGTGGTTTTGTAACTACAGAAGCGACAGGCGTAAGGTTTCTCACCGGTGTGGGTGTACATGTGCTTACGGAGATTGGTTTTGTCGCGTGCAACATAGCCGCACTGAGTACACATGTTTGCAATAGGGCCTTTCCAGGGCTCAGACGACACAGAAGCCCCGAGTGAATGTACATTCAGAGAAGAAATTGAGGAGCGTGAAGAGCCTACAGAATTCACAGGAGTAACGTTACCCATCCTACGAGCAGATACAAGAGCGGCCGACAGACCACTGCCACCATCACCATCACCACCATAGCCCTACGAGGGAGAAACCAGAGGGTGGGGTGAGTTACGCGTCTTCAGAAAACGTACAATAGCATTCAATATCCCAAGTTTTTGATAACTAAGATGTAAAAATCCGACGAATTTTTTTGAAAGATGAAACGAACATAAAAAGAAAAAAAATTGTCATGCAAACGTATAGACAGCGACGGAGCGCAACCTAGCACAACCAATGCTTTTCTTAGTACGCTAAACGAACTACGAGTGAACATAACAAAAGACTACCAACGACGTTATTCTTGCGTAAGCTGTAGACGTTATGAATTGTTTCACCTTAAGCGCAACTTCGTAGCCAAACGTGTGTATAACTATATATATTTCGAACTCAGCTAATCGAGGTACCAGGTCTCGAGGTTAGGCTGAAAACTATGGGTTAGGAAGGCTAGGTTAGGTTCCAGTAATATTTGATACGGGATCAATATAAGCGTTAGCAGAACCTAACCTTGCCTTACCTATCCTTATTAGCAAGAGCTGGGTGGTCCCCAAGCTCCTCGGTATAGAGCGGTTGGTCGGGGAGGATGATGGCAGCACCCAAAAATTTAGAGAGGTCATCTGTCGAGAAAGGTGGTGTTTACCACCCGTCGAGTATTTACTGAGTTGAATGAAGTAAGGAGCGAGTTGAATGAAGTAAGGAGCGGGATTTCCATTGAGTTTTTTATTAGCTTCCCGGGCTATTTCAAGTGTCTACACCGATACACACACCGTACCAGATTTTAGGTACGTCTACCGCGCCTTTCGTCGGCCTTAAAGGTTGTTTATTGTTACTCATGGCCGTCGAATAGTTTATACCGAAATATATGTGTGTGTGCACCAAGTTTGTATTCAAAGCGAGACCCAGGCGAGCATATTATTTGTGTAGGGCTACAAAAAAAAAGAACGGTAGAAATAGTAAAATATAATAAATATGCTAACTAGCCCTTAAGTGGAAATGAGAGGTCAATACACCAAACAAAATGGACCCAAGAGGCTAGGCACAAAGCCTAATGTAACTAGCATGACTTATGTAAACCATTAGCGGATTCCTAAAATACGAAAAATAAATAAACCTAGATCAGCCGCACTTTGAACGTTCAGAACCAGAAGAAGGATCTGCAATCCTATAAAATTGGTGTTTGAAGAATGAGCACCCTTCTCTCAAGTTTGGTAAGGGTACAGCATCTGAACAAAAATTTTTCTTGCTAGGTACTAGCTCAAACAAAAAAGAAAATAACACGCCTTTGCCAAAGCGCGTAAAATGGAAAAAGAGCTTTTAAGAAGGACGCTGGTTAAGAATACATTACAAAATTATCAGCATCAAAATGATACGAACCCGTTCAAGCAGGCACGGTGAGTAGTGCGCGCTTAAATGGAAACAATTGCGCCTTGTCAACTGTGACGCACTTTACAGGTCATTGCTGCACGTTTTTACAGCTTTGCACAGCTACTAACTTTTTGTCTACTTTACGAATTATGTAACAGTAAAAGTAAGGATTAACTCCCAGACGCTAAGCTAACTTTCATATGCTGGCGCATAAAATGAGCCTTTAAATTATTGCTCTGAGTAGACCGATAACTGCACATTGTGCACGCATNTTTACAGCTTTGCACAGCAGCTAACTTTTTGTCTACTTTACGAATTATGTAACAGTAAAAGTAAGGATTAACTCCCAGACGCTAAGCTAACTTTCATATGCTGGCGCATAAAATGAGCCTTTAAATTATTGCTCTGAGTAGACCGATAATTGCACATTGTGCACGCATAGGGCTTTTCTGCGGTGTGAATTCTTTTGTGTCGTTTGAAATTGCCCAAATCAACTGTACTGTAAGGGCAAAGAAGACACTGATGACGCTTCCACGCTCTTCTTGCGCTTGGTTCTTTCGAACGCTTGTGACGCTTGTCATAGGATAAGAACGTAAGAACATTGGCATCTACTCCAGCAACGTGGCCATCGACTGCAGACGTAGAGGATCCCGGTTGTACGACACCTTTGTTTGAAGGATCAAGTGATGGAGGGTGAAGTGATGCAGCGGTTGCGAGCGCTTGGTTACCCGGGGGCAGGGTTGGCCACAGACCACCATCAAGGCAGTCTGTCCAATGCGCGTCCTAAAAAGAGCCGATACGAAACCGTTATGCTTGTTAAATGGAAGGCAGACTCTACCCAAGCAGTGACATGCAACTTCTCCAGAAATGTTTACAAAATACAAACGGAAGCCAGGGAACACGTAACGCCTAGGTTTCCAACAATTATGAACGAGCGAACGCAAGCCCCCCNTGCTTGTTAAATTGAAGGCAGACTCTACCCAAGCAGTGACATGCAACTTCTCCAGAAATGTTTACAAAATACAAACGGAAGCCAGGGAACACGTAACGCCTAGGTTTCCAACAATTATGAACGAGCGAACGCGAGCCCCCAAGATGTTCAGCTCCTAGTAAATTGACATACTTCATCATTTGCACCACCGCAGTTGCAAATTAAAGGAAGCACCCAGATACAAAAACTCTTTCCATACTGAAAATATAACCACGAAACCTTTACGAAGCATTATACGTTGAAGTAGGCACGTTAGGAAATTCAGCATCAGGAGGACGAAAGTCGCTAAATGCCTCGGGATGGACCCTTTTCACATGAGTATTGACATTGCTGCTCTGAGTGGAGCGATAGTTACAATATGGACATTTGTAAGGCTTTTCCCCCGTGTGAATTCTCGTATGCTTCACCAAATCTTTCTTCTGTAACGATGCGTGACCACACACAGAACACAAATAACGCCTGCAGGTAATTGAGCCACCCATTGCAATAGTTGAGGTCAGAATAACGGGCTGACCAGGTGAGAAACCCAGATTTCCACCATGCAGTGAGGCCGTGGACAAAGCGGAAGTTCGAGTGCAAGATGTAGTTGATCTTGAATTTCCAGAGGGAGATAGCACTGTGTTCGAACAAAGATACGGCGGCATGTTCACATTGGGCACGTGCCCAGCAGTTGGGGATTTATAAACCGATCGGAACTGAGAAGTAGAAGGCACACGTATACGACCAGGATGCAAGGGGTAGGTTCTATCGAAGGAACAAGCCAAAGGTGGTGCTGGCGACCGAAGGAGCGAAGGCGATTTCGATGATGAGGAGGAGGAAGTAACACTGAACGCGACAGTTGAAGGTGTTGCAGTCAATCTATCATCCAAGAGAACCTTGCACTCCTCCTCTGCCAGTTCCTCTTCCTCCTCCCCACCTGCCTCGCACTCCTACAAGAGAAGAAACTCCTTCAGCTCCAAAACGCTCGAAATTTAAGAGCAACAGACTTTCTTAACCTAGCGCCTTTTATGTTCTCAAGTAGAGCGAAATGATAGGAGGCTCCAAGAGTAAATTTAAAGGGTAAATATCGGAAAAAAAACATAATAAATCTGTGACGCAAAGTTCGACAGCGATACCTACACTTTAGTGATTAGCTTAAAAGTAATCCATTGCTCGTTACGACGCATCGCTAAGTCGCACATTATACACTGTAGTTACGAAAACGAAAAAAGTTTCAGCGGAAGGCACAATGTGCAAAGATTGATCTATTCGAGTGGAGAGTTAAACTATCGACAAAAAATGCATCTTAATGTTTAGTTTAAATGTTTGTTTAAATTACACCGTTTGCAGTGCATAATCACTTAAGAGCTTAGTAGAGCAGAACAAGGCAATATACGTAGTATCTACAGGGTATAACACCCAAAACTCAGAACACGGACAACACAACTACTTTTTCAACGGAAAAAAACTGCGGGTGCATAGAAACACATTGCTATTATCGCTTAAGCATCCGTAAATTTTAGTTTTTGTCGGCCTAAGTACGTATAATACTAATATACAATGAGGCAGAGGTGAAAGATTAAACAGCGTCGAACCAATTTATTACAATACAAATGTACATACTTTGTTCAATCCTACATTTATATAGACTTAAATAAGGGTTCCTAACCTTCTACACAGCTAACATTGCTACAAACTAGACAGGACTAAACCCGACTCTCGGAGGTAACTCGGTACATGGGCTGACAGCGCAGTAATATTATGTGTCCCAATTGTCAAGTAACGGGTACACGTCTCGTGCCGAGCTCTACGCGGCTCACTTGCGGCCACACAAACGAAGTTCGTGTAAGGTGCTTCGACTTTTGGATTATACTCGCCATCACTATCATCGCACGCCGTCGAGTTAGTGCATTTTGCGGTCTTTTCTTCAACACTTGTTTAATACGCTAAGGCGAGTTGACACAGCAACGAAAGTTATACGTGACATCAGTATATGAAATATATATATATATATAAAGAGGACACACATGAATAGACATCACACAGTATCACATGATGCACTCAATAGAATAAAAACAAACCTGCATCCTGCGTCTCCCACCAGCATCTTCTCAACAGCTCTATGCATTGTGTTGCTGTTCTCATGTACACAGCCAACATAGTCATAATGAAGAGGAAAGAACTAAGACGAAAATCAAACTCAACAGAAGTGTGTGTGATAGATCTTGCTACCCCTGATCCAAATGTTCGTAATTTCAATAGCATGAGAAGTTCACAATAGTCCTTCCAAACATGCAATTACCGTCAAATAAACTTGTAAATAAGAAAATATAACTGAATGAAACAAGTAACGGAGTAACAATAAAGAGAAATAAAAAGCAAATAACTTAGTGGAGTGAAAGCAATAATGTGACCAACGCCTACTCGAGAGCACTGACTAGCTGTCGCCTGGGACGCAAAAGGGAGTCCCACAAATGTGAAGGCTCTGTCATCAACTAACACTGAATGACCCAGAGTTCGACACAGTAAACATTTGAGCTGGCAGCACAGTGCATTCTTTTGTCAAGCCATGGCACGACTTATGCATGAGGTGCGGAAGTTTCGGTACAATGAAAGCTTCATTTTCGAAAAGCATAGACATACTAAGAGCATGTGTTCTAAATATTGGTAAATTAACACCACTACCCAGTGCAACACCAGACCATTTCTCAGAAATGTAACAACACTCCCAGAATATATGCGCATGCCCAGGCAACAACTAGCCACACACAAAATGGCAATTGAAATTTATACATAGGAGAACTCTTAACTAGATATACTGCAAGTACAATTGCATTCTTTGGACATTC
>LQNS02278096.1:21283974-21299295 GCA_001587735.2 Parhyale hawaiensis | reverse complement strand
TCTATCTGTGCATGACTTCTTGTCTTCCCTACCTTCCTTCTCATACCTTCCGCCACACGCCCGACCCCCTCCGGAGCCGCCCCCTACGTAACTACAACAACAACAGGAGGCCTGGAGGCGGTTCACCCACCTTCAGCTTGGAGCTGATGAATCGGTGAATGTGTTCCTGGACGCACTATTGTCAAACTCGCCATGCTGTGTACTATCATAACTGTGCGTACTTTCAAGTAAGCTTTCTTGCCGCATCACAACCACGAGAAGGGCTACAATAAGCACTACCTAACCTAACTTCACCTTATGTAACGTAACCTAACCTTATCTCACTCTAACTGAATATTACCTAACCTAATCTAGCCCAATCTGCGATACAGCGAGCAGCACAGCACACGAACTTGAACGCCGCACGCACGCCGATGCAACTACACAGAACAGTCGGAAATGTACGTAGCGCGTGGCGAGTTTGACGCCTGTACTACCTGGACTGCTTGGAGCGCTTGGGTGAGAGATTAGGGTTCACTTCAGGGAACATGGCCTTTGAGGGCAATTTCTACGAGTCTCCCGACGTCGTTATATGATGGGGCGGTCGCATGTGAGGTGGCATACACCGTTACGTTCGATAGGGCCGTGTTGAAAGTGCGTGACCGTATTTCCGCAAAGAGGGCTGTTGACGTACGGAGCCGGAAGGTGTGGACTGCTGCAGACCTCGCTGCTTCAGAGAAGCAGGGTGGTGGTAACAAGATCTCTCTCTACAGCTGTGGTGGTGGTAGTCACGCCCCTTCAGGTAGGAAGGCTCTGAAGGCCGCCAGTGTGTCACGGAGCGGTCTGGCATCGCTCGGAGCAGCTGGCAAGACGACTACCGGTAGTCGTCGGTTGCCAGTGCGTGCTCTGTTCAACTGGCGTTGGTTCTGGTGTCAAGTGGACTCCGGAAGCGAGCGAATTGTGGTGTGTCCGCGGGTGGTGGTTGGACAACGCCTCATTCCGGGGTGGCCGTTGTTAACGGCGGATGACAGGACTTCTTATGAGGGAAGCACTGTTGTGTTGTCGGTTTGCGGGAGCACTGTTGTGTAACTGCCCTCGTGGTGGCGGAGTTGGGGAACCTAGGCGTTGATGGCCTCTTGGGTTGTGTTGTTATTGACGACATGGGGGCGTGGTCATCAATAGGCCCCTTCCTGGAGGTATTCGGATGTCTGGGGAACCCCCAGCCTCTCGAATGTTGTAGAGTACTCGGGAATGGGTACACCGCGCCTAGCTGGCTGAAGAGGTCGGGTCGATTGGTGCTCCTATTGAGATTAATGACCTTGACTTCGTCGCCACTTTGGCTGATAGTTATTTCACCGTTAGCTGCTGGAGGTACGAGGACCAGCCTTTAGGGTTTCAGGCTTGGGTCACGGAGTAAAAGACGTCTCCAGCGCCTGGTGTGCGCGAGCGTTACGACACGGAGATCCAGGGTTGGTTCAGTTACTGGGATTATCTTGTTCAGGGCATAATCCCCTTGTTGGTTGTTGTTCAAATGACGAAGGACAAGGTGCGTCCGGTCATGGATTACCGAGAGCTGAACGGCTTTGTCGAGTGTCATACAGGTGATGATACGGTCGTTGTTTGGAAGTGGTGGCAGCTGCGCTGCGAGCTTAAGGTCGTTGATCTTAAGTTTGCGTACCTGCAAGTTCACGTTTCCAAGGACCTGTGGAAGTATCAGGTCGTGAAGTATAAGGGTGTTCCTTATGCTTTATCACAGTTGGAGTTCGGCCTGTCATGTGCACCTTAAATTATGATCGTAACTCGTTGGACGACCGCATTCGTCGAGGGGCGGACCGTGTATATGACGATATTGTTCTCCTGGAGTCCTTGGTTAGCGCAGTGAACAATGAAGCTACGGGAGCACCTGGCTGCTGGACGGAGCGTGAAAGTTTCAATGGAGAACGTTTATTGGTTGGGAGTTCTTTGAAGAGAGACCCCGACGGACACCTTAGGATGTCGAGAGGAACAGCTCTATCTGAGGTTGATTCTGTGGAGGCCGGCTTGATGAAGAGCGTGCTGTTTTCCTTTTGTGACCGGCTGGCTGCGCCCCTGCTGGGATGTAGCGGTGCTTGGGACGATCGGGTTGATGACTTCGTTAGCGTTTTAGCTGGTGACTTATCGCTTGCCCGTATGGAATATCTTTTTGGGCGTGTGGAGTGTCAGTCCGTATGGTGAGGTGGTCGTGTGGACAGTTGCTAGCTCCCTTGGGATTGGTGTTGTCTTGGAGGTCGATGGTCGCTTTGCTGAGAACGCGTCGTGGCTCCGCTAATAGTTGGACTAGGTTCTATCTTCTAATTAATGTGCCTGAGTTGGAAGTTGTTGCGTTGGAAATCAACTTGGCGTTTGTGTGGGGATTCAAAGCTTTCACTGTCGGTAGTGATTCTCTGACAGTTGTCAACTGGATGGATAGTAACATTGTTGGGCGGTATCGTACTTGCTTGAAAGGCGCATCGGAGATGCTTGTGAAGCGCCGCCTTGGACTAATCCGTGAGGTGATCGTTGAGCATGATCTTCAAGTGGTCGTTCGTTTCGACGATCGTAAAAAAGGCGGACTAAATGACCAGGGTACCTAAGAGGTGACTTAGTTACCGCGATATGGGTGAAAGCGCTGCTGACGTGTCTGCAGCGCTTGCCATTGGAGAGAATTTAGAGGATGCTGTTTGGGTGGCTCATTTGCATAATCATTTGGGCATCAACCGTACGGTACGCTACCCTCTCTCCAGATTCGTAGTGATCTATCGCAAGAGCTGGTAAAACGACAGTTGGCTGCATGTGAGGCCTGCCAGAGGATTGATCTTGATTGCTGGAGGAAAACTTCGTCGAGTGGCGGGGTCTTACTCTAGACGGGAGTTGGCGCCGCCTGTTTGCTGTTAATGTAGCCCATTATAGCGCTGCGCTCTACCTGTCCATGGCTTACTGTTAACTGCTTTTTGCCATCTGGCGGAAGCTGCCTGATGAATCGGCAGGCAGCAATGTTTCTCAGCTTCGCGAGGTTGTAAGTGAGCCTATGCGTGTGACGAATTGTTGTTGGACAATTCAACGGCTTTTCAGTTAGCCGTTGTTTGCTGCCACGGTAGCAGCATGCTTCCGTTCTCAGCTCCAACACCTTGTATCGCTCGCCGGTTCGATGCCCAGCCAGGCAGCGAGCTCTTCGCAGATCTTGGTGTGTTGACTCGGCAGTTGTGTGTACATGCGCGGCGCCGTGACGGAACTGCCTTCCTCAGAGATGAGGGTGGGGTTGGGTGGGTGGGAGGTTTCGGGTCATTTGTTCCTTCCGTCAAATTGCCGCCATAGTTCTTGGTGACCCGAGGTCGACTGCAACTACACTTACTCATCTGGGGCCAGTGGGCCTATACCCTCGGCACAAACCAGTGCATGTTGGTTTCCCAAGTGAGGGTGTGGTCTAAGTTGACTTTACCTTTAACTCGCTGATGAGTGGGGAATTTCTCTTAGGTTTGTGCTCCGAGCGGTAACGGGATCGCTGAGAGAATCACCGGACAATACCTAAAGAGAGTCGTCGCTATAGAGGAGGGATCTCTCTTGAGGAGGCCACGTTTTGGTGCAACTTGACAACGTGACGCCTCGGAAGGAGACTGAGGAGTGCTCTGCACTTTTGAACGGTGTTTTTAGATAGGTACGTACCTTTGGCAAGTGCCATTCGATATCAGCCTCCGGGAGGTTGACGAGTACGTCACCGGCAGTTTACTGTTGCCGAAGAGGTGTGGGTGGAACCAACCCCACCGTCGTGCACAAAGCAGTGGACGTATGACGAGGACACCCTCGTCGTGTCGAAGCACGTGGTGTGCGTTGACGGCGTTCCTGGGCTTAACATTGCAAAAATATTATTGGAACATAATCATTCCGTCCATTTTCTTCTTTTATTCCTGAATTGCAGTAAGCTACCGGTTTGCTTTGATCCAGTGTAGAAACACCCTCGTGCACGTACCTACCTATTCCACGTTTCTGCACTTGTTGTGCATTCTTTTCCCTATCTCTCGTGAAACATTCTTGCAGTGGCAGGGATGTTTATAGGTATGCACTAATAAGTACTAATGGCGATAATATGTTAAGCATAGTCACATTGTTTTGCGTTCTTTGTGCAGCCTCTGATACCCTCTGATCCTGTCAAAGAAGAACCTTTTGATGATGACATTGCCTATGATGTGGAGTCGAACGATGCAGCTGACTCTGCCACTATGTCTCCTCAGCATCAGTTCATTCTTGATTCTGATCAACACCATACAAATGAACTACCAGGTCAAAGTGCATCTTCTAATTTTCGTGGGGTGAGTAGTGTAGTAGGCTAATTTCAAAGACTTCTCAGTAATCCTTCATGTGTGTATTTTATGAATCTGGAAATCAAGAGTGGAGTGTTGTCATCTTATGGTCACCAATTGTTATCAATTGAAACTTATTTGTGCAGTAGGTAGGCCTGTTTATAGTAGCAACCTATTGGTACACAGTTGAAATGCATTTGGCACCATTGGAGGTTTATTATATATAGGCTATACAGGGTGTTGTGTAAGTCGATGCAAATATTTTAACCATACCTTATATAGAAAAACGCAAAATAAAACAAGTTTTAGGAGTGACAAAAACCTCAAAACTGCTTCGTTTTCGAGATATGACGACCTAAAATACTTAGGCGAGGGTTCAGGTGAAAATAAAAAGTTTTCTATTTGTGGACTGATCTGAATGATGCTTGGTACATAGATGTAAAATAGAAAATGAAGTTGTTTTTACTCCTGTGCTTTCTTTTTCCTTTTCCCCAAAGAAAACGCAGCCCCCGCAGCCCTCCTTTTGCCATTTTCATGCTCCAAAGAAAATAATAGAGTGCTATTCTTTTATTTTATGAATCTTTAAATAACGATGTTGGAGGCTTGCATAATCAAGGCAAATGTGAAGACATACCATATTCAAAAAAATTAAAAATTATGATTTATTTTTTATGATATTCCTACAATTTTTGCCGATGATATTCAAGTTTCCACTTCAGGAAACTGTATACAATAATACTTTTGCAAAGTTCCTATTAGCTAGCTATGAAGTAATAAAAAATATTTATATGCATAATCAAAGCAAAAATACTGTAAAAGATTAAACTGGCCAGTGCCATGTTTCCTCCATAAAGGAATTGCTTCCTGAAGCGAGACCAATGCAGTGGTACTGGCGAAAATCCGTATTTGCTATTTAATTGCTGCAGCTGGGCACACCAGTATATTAGAGTCATTGTCATGTACTTGCAGGGCAGCGGCAGCTATGGATCAAGTGGAAAAGGATCTGCATTACCAAGCGCCGCCTCTAGTCAACAGCAACATCCTCAGGCTTCTGTGAGTTGTGCTGATATTGGCCTTTCTGTCTGCACTCCAGATTGTGTTACCTGTTACTGGATTGTTGGGCTCTACATTTACACTTCCAAATGATGCCTGATTCATCTCTTTGTGTTGACGGGAAGTTTTGTGCGGTTCTCTTACAAAGTTATATAGAAGATATGGACAAATTATGTAGGAAAGGAATAGCAGTAGGACTTGTGGCTATGGTGTTTGAATGTCCAAATACTTTGTAAGATCTTCAGGGCTAAATTTTAGAAAATCTTCCTCATCTTTTCTCGTTGGAGAGTATCTGCTTGATGAGTTCTATTAAATTGCGAATTGCAAACCCAAAGTATCCACTGCTGGTTGGAGTAGTATTAATTGTGACAGGTGATGTTTTCTTGGCCTCTTGAGATAGTTGGGATCTTAGAAGAGTTTTGTTCTGGATTTGTGCTCTGTGTCATGTTGATGTTCTAAAGAGCTTATAAACTTTAGTGTTATAACGTTGAATTCAATCGAAGAAGAAATGTGTTGCAGATCGTCAAATACAAGTACATACCACCAATCAATCAATTCTAAATCGCCTTTGCCCATTGAAACATGTGAGAATCTGATATGTAAACATTATGAACTGTATGCATGTTGTTTTGAAGCTCTCATTGAAATGGTCAAATTCATGAGACCATTAATCAGAATAAGCCTTTCATATGACGCTCTTTATGTTACAACAGTGTCGTACGAAGAATATTCTGCCTTGTAACAATTTGAAGCAATGCACTGATGCCATGCGAGAGTCGAGGGAAGTACTTTCAAACCAGGAGCAGGAGTTTGAATCGCACTTCAGACATTCCAATTCTTCAACCCTACTATCTACAGTTGTTCAATCATGACTGATACTGATGCCACTAGTGGTTTGGTCATTTCTATCAGCCCTTGTCCAGTACCATGTGTAACACCGTCTGTTGTGTGAGTGTTCCTTGCTGTAGGAGAGACCAACTGCTTGGTACTTACCATGCTCAGAGAGTTGGATAGGTAGGTACTTAATCATGAAGTGATGCCGGTGTGATGCTGTAAATGTGGAGCAGCTGCGATGTTGTACATTAATGATTCTCGTCATTTGAATCATGGCTTTAACTTCAAAATTATCCTCCCTCATTGCAGCAGTTTAATTCAGGGCCACAGTGCTCTGAACATTAGGTAGCTATAACTTGGGTAAATCTTTCGAATTCAATTTACATTTGAAATTGATGAATTAAATGTTTTGGGTCTTGCGTTTATCTTTAAATTGAATAACTATTGCTTTACTGGAATCAGATTCATTCGGCTATTAATTGTTTTAAGCATTGGCATACCTAGCTTGAAGTGCTTTNATAACTTGAGTAAATCCTTCGAATTCAATTTACATTTGAAATTGATGAATTAAATGTTTTGGGTCTTGCGTTTATCTTTAAATTGAATAACTATTGCTTTACTGGAATCAGATTCATTCGGCTATTAATTGTTTTAAGCATTGCCATACCTAGCTTGAAGTGCTTTCATATCTTAGATGATTACATTATTTTTCTTCAAGAATAGCAATGGCTTAATATCAGCTGGACTCAGCTATTGCTATTCCAAAGCTCCGCAGTAGGTATATCCAAACCAGCTGCATATATTCATGAAATGTAAGTGCACTATCAACATACTGTGCATGTCAGTGATCACTCGTTCTGATTTGTGGATATTGTACTAGCTACGCATTTATTTGCATACAGCACCTACATAAAAACTCCCTGCATTTGAGTGCCGTCTTATTTGGCAGGCTTTTTTTCAAGCACCCAGCTCTGTAATGTTTATTTTTGTGATTTGTTGCATCATTGATTGCAGTGGTGATTCCACTGCCAATAATTCCTTCCTTTTAACTTTATATCAGAATCTCTCTGTAAAAAAGTGGATTGCTGTTGGCACACATTATCTTTGTATTTTCTCCTGTGATGCCTGCTTAACTTACATAGCTGTTAGCATCTTGAAATTAGTGTTTGGCCAGCAACATCCAATAGCTTTACCTCATGACCGTGGAGCTTAGTACTTGGTCTCTCCTCCTAATATATAGGTACCGTGTTTTTTTGTACTATAAGAAGCTGTGCATGGTAGCTACCAGCTGATAATACAATGCTACTCTGACCTACAATTTTCCCAAGTTATGAGCTGTCAGTCTGTGACCTAAAATATTTATACACTCCGTTGAGAGCCAAAATCTGAGTTAAATGGAGTAAGCTTCAGACTTGCTACTGCGTTTTGATTAACTTGGTGGGGATTTGACACCTGCAGAGGTATATACTCCTGGCAATATTTCGCTTATTTAAATATTCTCCTATTTGAATTTCGTTCTCTTTTTATATAGAATTGTTTTAGACTGGATTTTGATACTGTGTTTTTATATGTCCATCATGTGTTGTGTACAGTGTGACTGGGTCTGGTATTAATACATACTATACCTTAACGTATCGTGCATATTTATGATAGTTTTTATCTCGTCCACGTCTGACGTTATCCAGACAGGGGCGGGCTCATCCTGCCGCCCTTTTGTTCTGAATAGATTTGATACAAACGTTGAGTCAGGGACTAGAACTGGGGACCTACAGATCTCCATGCTGCCACCCTATTACTAGGCCCTGATTCATCTCTTTGTATTTATCTACATATATAAATATATACCATGTACAATAATGTGTGTACAGTCATTTAGATGCAAAATCAGGTTATAACAAAACTTGAGTTAGCTACGGAGTCTCCTAACAATGAAACTCTATCCAATCGAGCAATGCCTGTACGTGCAATTGAGGTACAAGCCTGGTCTCAGAGTTAATAAAACCTGTAAGTCAAGATACCACTATACATAGCCTACATATTAAGACCACTGAAGTAACTGCATTTATGTTCTCAATGCTAGGTGTGTAAATAACGTGAATAGATTGGTGGTGGTCTTTGGGATCAGGGAAATACTGGTGGATTACCGTTTGGATGGAATGCTGGCCGATGTCTCATGCTATGTCACTGTGAGTTTGGCGTCAGCAGAGTCAACAGGTAGCTAGTCCAAAGCAATTAGCTCCATAAATCAGTTTTGAAGGGTAAATACAAGACCCAAAATTAGCAGCTTCTCTTTCTAAAATGCAAACGTTTCGGAATAATTATTGAAGTTCCATCGTCAGTGCTCAAAAATGAACAAAGGAAAAATTTGAAAAATACAGGTTCTTGTAAACATTCACTATTCTACAGTTACATACAATATATATACCAATGAAAAGTTAAAATAGGGATAGAGATGGCTGAGGGATTAAAAAAGTAAAAACATATAACAGTTTCACATGCATGCCTATGGGGTTTTCACTAGAGTCAGTGCTGCTTGATCATTGTTTGCTGACGGGTGTTCAATAATAGTGAACTAACTTCTTGAAATACGGGGGGTGGGTAGTTTTTGAAGTTGCCCCAGTAAAAATGCATGATTTGGATTTTGTAACAGCTGCATGTTGCGGTATTGTAGCGGATTTGCCCATATGATGAGAAACGCGTGCATGCTGGCTGTGCTGAACAAACTTGCTGAGCGCTACTTTCAACATGCAAGTACTAGCAACAGTCAAAGATATAGCACTCGCGGAGGGCCCAAGCTATCGTACACTCGGGGTAATAGGTAAGCTTGTAACGTCACAAGTTACTAGTATGTTGATATGTAGCTATTTTACATTGTTTCTTCATCATTCCATTTGCGCTTTCAGATTTTTCCTAGATGTTCTACTATCTTTATAGCACAAAAATGCGTATCAAAGCACCTACGAACTTTTTTTTAGCTTTGTGAAGGATACAATTTTCAAAGAGCATTGGCATACCTAAGGCTTGTAAAAGATCAGATGAATTCAACCCGGTAGGTACCCGCATGCGTCAGAACTCGGAACACTTTTGGGGTAAAGTTTATCGTCTTTACAATGCAATAAATCAAGGAAATTTTATCCAGAGTAATACCATATGACATTCTGGAGATTGAATCATATGATTGAATATCAACACCTGCATAATTCAGCCTCCTGGCCTACTTGCGTGGGGCCCGAATTCAGTGGGCAGTCAAGTTATAGTGTTGTCTATGGATGGGCCTTTGGGTTAAGCTAGGTTCGTCCATCCTATATATATTATGGAGAGCAGCGACTTTAGGGGCCCCTCTACGTTACCATAGCCATTAGCTAGGCCTTCGGGACGTCCGTCTTCTCTGTCCACTTTGCTTCCTTCCGATTTCATACTCCTACTGATGTACCTACTTTCCTGTCCCGTGTTGATCCTGTATTGGAACACCTACGTGGTGGTGGCGTTGCAACTCACTGCGAGCTCCGTCCGGAAGAGGCTCGAGGGAGTAAGGGTGCCGAGTTCTAGTGAAAAGCCTGTCAAGAGATTTTTGTGGCATCCATCGCGCTGAGTCGGCAATTGCTTGGTATGCAGAGCTGGGTGGGGGCATCTATCTGACCAGGAATGGGAGGGTGTGGCTCGAGTTGTTGAACCTTCGGTTTCGGCGCCATAGTCCTAAGCTATCTTTAGTTGGCTGCAGCTCTACTTACTCCTCTGGGGCCAGTTGGCCTATATCTGCAGCACGAACCAGTGTGTATGCGTTTCCTAGTGGATGGTACATTAAAAGTTGACTTGACCTTTAGGCACAAAACGTGGCCGATTGTTTACACCTCCGCATGACAAAGCGGTACTGAGGAGACGCTGCAAGCCCTTGGCTTCTTGTGCTTGGAAGCCATGGGTGATGAAACGGAACGGGTTGACGCGCTGCAGTAGCTGCCAGACGTACCTTGGACTCAGTTGGAGCGATGACGTTATTACCGGAGGTTCAACAGGTGGGGCAAACCCGTTGCCCTCTTGATGTCTGAGTATAAGCTTATTCATATAATATGTAGCTAAATGAAAATGGTTGTGATTATTACAGTGATGTACTGGGATGAGTCATGTATGATATTACATTTGAATGTTGGACAAATTTGCAAATTCTGAGAGAAGAGGCAAAAAGGTTAGGAATCAGGGTTAAGGATCAAGGCGTGGAATAATAGCAAATAATCAAGGTAAAGGACGAGGAAGGACGTTTAGGGAATGGAGGCTAATTAAGGATTACAAGTCGAGTATGGTGTGTAAGGAGTACCTACGGTACATGAGCATGGGTAATGGAAGCTAAGAAAAAAAAGACTAACCACCAGATAGTGTATGTACATTACCTGCGGAAGCTGGAAGGACTTCTATTTTAATAAACAAACACCAATATTTACAAAAGAACATGCTCAAAGCAAGCAATGCGAAGTGAGAAAAATTGAAACAAAATCGAAACAGCAAATGTATTATCAGCTACAAATATGAAAATGCAACTGGTCGACTTTAACAATAAGGTTCAGCGGAAGAAAGAAAAAATGAAAATAACATATCTTACAACAAAACTGAGAAAATGTAGCAAAAAAAAAAAAGCAACAACGCACAAGCTTGACAGAAGATAGTAACCACAATTGATTCAAGCAGGGAAACAATATAGGAAGCTCAAAAACACATAACACAAGCACAACTTACCAAGCAATTAAACACATATACTGTATACAATATTTACACTTACCCAGGACAGAAACACTAATTACTTAGATAGAATTCAGAAGCACCAGTGTCCAGAAAGAATTGATGAGTGACTGATATGAACTCAACATAAAGAGAAATTATAGTGACCTGAAATGAGCAAAATAACCAAAATTAAATGTGAATGAAATGACAGGAATGTTTGAGCTGAAACACAGGGCATAAACCCCATACATCTTCCTCGGAGCGACTTTAAATGGTACTATAAGCTGGCAGTCAGGCAAGAGTGGCAGCAGGAGTGGCACATGTTGCTCCAGACAGATCCTAACCACAAACTCCGCATGATAAAACCTACAATCGTATCATTTCCTGTCGCAACAGACAGTGGGTGATAGTGCGGGCAAGGCTCCGCGTGGGACACACATACCTCACCCACGGCTTCCTTCTCAATCGACAAGACCGCGCCAACTGTGACACGGGGCTAACCATCCGTCACATACTTATAGAATGCCCACTATTCGCTGCTCGGCGAGCACAATACCTTGGACCTGTAAACTCCCCCTCGGATGTTCTCATCGGAGGGGCCGCGACACTCCATGGCCCATTGCACCAATTTCTCCTTTCTCTTCACATTCTACATCTCATTTAAATCAATAATGACCTACGGTACCTTTGAAATTAAGGTAAAAGAAATAACAACTCAAGTCATAACTACTTCTACCATTAAATTTTCTTTAGTGTAAGACCCCATTATCCCATAACGTTGTGGTTCCGGCCGTATAGCCGAGTAAATCCTCCATCTTAGATCGCTATTGATCGTCTGCGACTCGGAAATAGCGGGACAATACCAATATAATAATAATAATAATGTTTGAGCTGAACAAATAATATGTATGAAAAATAAAAATGGAAATATGAAAGGCTTTAGTGAAGCCGGTAACAACGTCACGAGAGATTACCCGATCGTAGCACAGTCGGAGACAAGCAATTTTCTACCATAATTCTGATATGACTTATGAATACCACAGTTAGTTTAGAAATACTAATGATCAATGTGATATTGTTGGCCAGATTGTCATAGTGTTTAATGATTGTTTAGGTTGTTTTTCCGTGACAGGCATGCACCCTGTCGGATAGTGTCTGTAAAATGTAGACCTAAGCTGTGCCGTCGTTAACAAATGCAGTCTTCCTCTCATACTCGTAAAAACTACAGCATCATTGGGATAAATTATGGATTTAACATTCACCAGTTTGAACAACATCGTTCGTAAGACAAGTTAGATGTGGGAACTGGTTAGTTTTTTTTTTTGTTTGCAAGTTAGTTAACGCGAGTCTGACGCGACACTTACTGTTATATTACTGAACCGCGAGAAGCGTATGGTAGCAGATATTTGTTCTGATTCTACCGAGCAATTGTATGGCTTCTCTGTAGTAGATATAGACTTCTACTTTGATATTACGGTAAATATTTACTTTATGACCGGTGGAGGGTTACAAGGTATACTGTATGTAATCTTAGGTATTTCCATGTGCTGAGTCCGAATGTCACCTTGAGAGCCGTCGGTACTTAGTAGTTTTCCAGATACAGTATTTGACATTGAAGTTCCCATTGTTTTTCTATGAGAAAAATAACAGGCGTCATAAGGGCTTGCTACCGACCCTATAGGAACCTAACCTATGGAGTCAGTCACTGCTACCGAAATGCAGTGTGCTTTATCCTCTTGTTCCGAATCCGGCCCTGGACCCGCTCGCATCACATATTCAATGATCCATGTCATTGATCCCTCCATGACCCACCTAACTCTTGTCTTATTCAACCAATTTTTTTTTTACCCTGTATTAATTTCCATCAAGATGGAAACTTGCTATTGTCATACCATAACCTTACATGGCAAAGACCCTACGCATCCTGACAGCTACTGTGCCATATCTCTTACTAGCCGCTTATGCAAACTCATTAAGAAGATGGTAAATTTCCCTCGTGTGGTACCTGGAGATCCACTCATGTTCGAAGGCTCAGCACTTTGGCTTTCATAAATTCCGTAACACCCAAGATTACCTTTTTCAACTTGATGAAATACAACTGCTTCATCTCGTAAACACCACACTATTGCGGTCTTGTTCAACCTGAAGAAAGCATACGATATGGCGTGGCTTCTGCCCTTTTAGCTCTGCATTGTTATGGTCTGTGAGGAAACCTCTGAAAACTTCCTTTCTGCTAGACTTTTAATGAGCAGGGTTGGCAACTTACTGTCAAACCCAGTTGACATACCACAGGACATATGCCCGAGAAGCATTTTGCCATGTACGTGCTTCCTCATTAACATCGACTCAATTGCTGATAGTAGTCCTCGAAACATCCACCATTGATTATGTGTCGATTATCTTGTCTTCTACATGTCTGGCCCTTGCCCACACTTACCTTCAGCGTCGCTTGAATGACGCTATCTTTCGTTGGAGAAGTTGTTGAACCGTTCAGGTTTTTCCTTTTCCCCAGAGAAAACTATCAATGCATATATGTCTCCTGGCATCAGCGCTCACGTCTTGCTCTTGTTTTGGTAATCATCCGCTTTCTTGCATAGACTGATAAAAGAAGCTTGAACTGATTTTGACAACCGAATGACGTGTTGTGATCATATAGAGAGTGGATCCCTATAACTGTTCAGTGAAGCCCCGAAAAAAAAAACAGTCCATTGTCATTGGTCATTAATTTTGAATGCATGCATTATTTAGGTAAAACCCGTGTCAAAAATGATACAGGAAGTCACTGTTCTATCAAAATTAACTCGAATATTTTACATTTAAAGGTTATTCAATAAGCATTTTTCCATTACTGCTGCCAGCCAGTGGTTCAAATTGCAGAAGATTTGTAAAAAAAAGTAATGTACCGATAATTACCGGAATATTTTTAGAGGTTGTAATTACCTCCGCCAAGGAGGTTATGTTTTCATCGTGTCTGTCACCAAGATAACTCAAAAAGTTATGAACCGATTTGGACGAAATTTACAGGGATTGTTGGGTATGTTAGAAGGAACAGATGATTAACTTTTGGTGAAGATATGTCTATCCGTTTGTTTGTTTGTCTGTCTGCCTCATTTTTCTCAATGCCATAACTCAAAAAGTTATGAATGGATTTTTATGAAATTAACATGAGTTCTTATGTATATAACAAAGAGTAAATGACCAAATTTTGGTAATGTTCCGTTTGTATGTTCGTTCGTTTGTCACTGTTTTTAATTTTACGCTTGTCAGCACAATAACTCAAAATATAATGAATGAATCTTTATGAAATTTATAGGGGTTGTTAGTAATGTTGAAAGACATAAATGATTAAATTTTGATTCAGATCGGTTTATTCGTTTGTATGTTTGACTCATGTATGTCATTACGTTTGTTAGCAGTACAACTCAAAAAGTTATCAACGGATCTTCAAGAA
The DNA here is from genome assembly GCA_001587735.2 of Parhyale hawaiensis. Lineage (NCBI taxonomy): Eukaryota > Metazoa > Arthropoda > Malacostraca > Amphipoda > Hyalidae > Parhyale > Parhyale hawaiensis. The sequence goes on along the minus strand of LQNS02278096.1, from coordinate 21,284,949 downwards.
AATTGCACAAGCTGTTATTGCTATCATAAGGCACAAATGATTAGATTTTGGAGTTTATACAAAGAAAATTATGGTTTCAGAGCAAATTTGAATTTTTTGCTACCGTTGCCTCGCTTGGCGGAGGTATGCGTTCTCAGAGTGCTCTAGTTTTTGATGTAAGGAAACCTTCACTAAGTTGAGAATTGCAAAACTAGCTAGATTTAGTTTAGGTCTTGTTAGTATTTACTCGAGTAACTAAAAAAAGCTGCTTTTGAAGAAAATGTGTATTTTTTAGAGGGAAGTCAGCAGATTTCCTTACAAATATTATTGTATAATAACTTATATATCATGCACAATGATTTATTTTATTATTTTAATAGATACTACATGGATTGGTTTTTTGTTACAGAATTTATTTTCAGCTACCTTGATTACCTTGATGATACTTCGGACGAGGTCCAGGTGGCGTTATGCACGCAACCCATCTTGCGTAGAGGTGATGCTGCAGTCCGTGACCAGCGGGTTGGCTAACAGCGAGTTATCCCCACAGTTCACGTAGCCGCTTACCACAGGTTTATCTGGCTTTTTCAGTAAGTATGCGTCCAGTAAATTTTTAAATTTCACAGTCTCTGTACCGGTAACATTTCGGGTGTGACGTGGCATTTTGTTGAATAATCTCGCCCCCGAACCGCGAAGCTACTAGAATACTTTGTGGCCATTGCGTCACCACCAGTTTTGATCGGAATTCGCACGTCACAAGTGCGACCAATACGGTCTGAGTGTCTGGCCTGGATTCGTCCATTGACGTTGACAGTAGCTAATGCCTTCTAGAATTTTCCAGACATATATGAACGTAAAGCGCTCGAATCTCCTTTGAATTGAGTACATTTGAAGTTGAGCAAGTCTTTCGTGATAGTTTAAATCTTGCATGCCCCGGATTTTGGCAGTAAACGATCGCTGGATAGCCTCAAGGCGCTCTAAGTCTTTCCGTTTGCT
>LQNS02278096.1:21230645-21250901 GCA_001587735.2 Parhyale hawaiensis | reverse complement strand
CAAACAACAAACAACTAAAAGTTCAGAAAGAATGCCTCTATGTAGGTAGGGGATTAGTGTGGCAGGTGTTGAGTGATTTTTCTAGTCCCAGCGATGATATAGTGTTCTCTGACAACTTTTTCACAAGTTATGACCTTATAGTGAAGCCAAAAAGCTTATGATTCAAAACTACGTAAACGGTACGGGAAAATCGAGCATGTAAACCTCCCCTCTCTTCGAGTACGGACTTGCAGATAAAACTAAGAGGGCACTACGATTACCGACTAGAAGTAGAATGTTCCATATAAATAATTACAGTAAAGTCCCATACAGCGCGATATTCTCACTACTCGACAGAAAATTGAGTTTGAGGAATTCACACAACGCGACTCATATAGCGCGAACTGTTCGGTAATATTGATAGTTCCTCCTTGATGTTTTCTGCGATACTGATTTTGAAGAATATGTTATTTTTACGGTGACTAAGATAACCTGATATTTATCGATGAACTCAAGATACTGTTTTGCACCCAAAGATAGCCCAAAGTAAGTATGCACGAAGAGGCCAGTGTATTAAATTTGCACATTCTGTAATGCATATGAAATTTAGAAAAATACATTTCTAAGTTCAAATAACGCATGCACTCATTAAGTTCTTAACATTTGCAGGAAATACTTTTTAAAGTAGACATTCAAAGATGACTTTTTAAAATACTGTTTTACCCTCGCATTAATATCTGTGGTTATGGTCAAGCTAGCGGCATTATTATTGGAATCAGGAAGCAAAGTGTAACGTGGGGATCAGTGGGACTAAAATAAAACTTAGCTGTGACCGCAATGCCGAGGAATGACGTCACGCAGACGAGTTAAACTGTTCGAGGGTCAGTCCTCGCCTTCGTAGGTTCGGCCCTCAATCGTACCCAAAATATAAGTAGCATTATTTTCTTGACTGACGCGAGAGCACCCGTAAGAACAGTTTTTGCTCAAACTTTCTGTATCTGACAACAATCATTTACTGTGTTATCTGCTTGCGTGCAGCTCAAGTAGCTGGCCTGTGAGGAGCGGGAGTTTGAATTAAGTCGAAAAAATTTGCTGATGTGTTTATGTTTTTCCAACAGCACTGTAAACAGAATATGACGTGTAAATAATGCTTCACTTCGAAGAAGAAGGCAAATCAGGTCGCCATACCGGCCCATGGCCCAGCCTGCCTTCAATGCAATTTTCTATTGATAATTACTTTTTATTCAATTGATATACGTTCTCTACATTGATTCTTGTGCTTTAGGAATAGAATTTGCAATTTTCTGGCGAAATTAATTAAAATGCTCGTATTCTGCTCAGCCGTATCGTTCGTCACTGATTGCGTCACTATTCGATATTTTCCGTGAGTCCTCCCCTTACGCTCTTTGCTTTCTGATTAAAACTATTGTTGGGTGTGTACAGTGCAACAGCTGTTGTTTGATGGAAACCTAATATATCTGTTTCTGCATGTACTACAGTTTTATACATCCTTACGATGGATTTTAGTGCAAGAAAGATAGAAAGGAAAAGAAATAAAAGGAATATCGATTTAAAGAGGCAATGGTTGGAGAAACATGAAGCCCGTGACACGAATATGAACATCGCAAGATAATTTAAGCTAACATAATGTACTCTAAGAACAATCTAAAAGCAAAAAATAAGACAAAACAGTGTTTATTACTTATTGTTTCACCGTAATGAAAGATGTTTAATTGCTATTTTATTATCAGCTAACAGTAAAATAATACTGATATTGTCTAAAACTCAGTGTACACTTGTGTTGAATAAATATGCATATTTTGTTCAATGTTATTTCAGTCACCCAATAACTCGGGTACTGTTTCTCTCTAATTCCTAACCTACATTTTCTTTGAATTTTAGAGAGGCCAATATAAATAATTTTAGCTCACGTCATGCGGGTAACCGTGTAGCGCGGGTACAAAAAGACGCGTCATGTGGGACTTCACTGTTGGTACGTGGTAGATAATGTAGTAGCTATCTATTGGAACAAATTGTTGTGATTGCTCCTCTAGATAGTGTCAAAAGATGGTCTACTTCTAAAAAGATGAAAATTTCTGTATTCAAGCCTAATGTTTAGTCCTCCTATAATTATTCTGGAATGGAAAACTTCGACCTACTATAGAACAGTCATCTAATTAATATAGAATGTCAATACGAGGAAAGAATGGTCGTGGGTGATATTTACGCACATACAGAACACACATACCGTTCATTTAATATCCCCAGAACTGCAGCTGCAGACCACGTGGACACGCTTTACTTCGATCAAAATGTTGCGAGGCACTACCTCAGTCTTTCTAGAAAAAGTAACCGTTAGTCTTGCCATTATGTACGCAATCTTGGAAACTTATGCACCGCAATGCGTAGTTGATGACCTAGAAGGACATTTAGCTACCTAAAAAGCTGGAAAAGCAACCGTGCTGTGCTGTTTGTCATGCCCGACGCGTTGGTGCTGTAAGAAATTCCTCTAAATCCTTTACAAAGAACCTGATTGCTCTGAAAGGTTCCATATGAAGAAATAGGTAGCCCTTAGGGGCATATTCTGGTGTGCCATAGCTATCCCTGCCACAATATATCTGGGCCTCACGAACCCAAGGGTCTCAAGTGCCTTTTCCGCAGGGTAGGTTGCATCTGGTCGCAGTTCCTGCTGACGAGGTTACTTTTGTAAAGTTAGGTAGGTTCTCTATTTTTCCCTTTCTGTTCCTCGAGGTGGGCTGTTGATCGAGACAGCCGACCTAGTTCGTGGGACTTTTTTACTCTCTCGTGTGGAAGGCCTCAAATGAAGCCGTCCAGTCGAGTGTCTTTTTCTATTCTTTGCGCCTATTTCCCGCCAGTAGAAGTGCATTGAGCCAACCTAGCTGTTCCGGCAAGAATGCCGAGATAAAATATTCCTACCGAGCCATGTAGAACGACCAAGTCTGCACTGTACGGATGACTCTCGAGTTAATACGGTGGTAAAACGATGACTCTAATAATGATATGAATAAATAGAGCTTGAAAATATCAGTTTGTGTCTGCCTAGTGCACACAAGGACCCAGTGTAGGTACTCATTTGAGTACACTCATATATATAACAGGGTGTCTACAAGGTTGTAAAGTAGTAAAATGTAGTAAAAAGTAGTAAAATGAGAGGTAGTAAAAAAGTAGTAAATAGTAGTAAAATTTGCTGCTAAGTAGTAAATCTATTTCTATTCACTGAGCATAACCGTGATTTGTATAAGTTTATTTCCACAGGGTAGGCTACTAAGGGATACATGGTCCTATATTAATTATTAAGTAAGGGGAGTTGACATTCCTCCGGCCCCAGTCATCCATTATTTGTTTATTATCAGTTGTATTTTAATTATTTTTCCTGCATCCTAGAAGCTAAGAAGACGTTAGTAATTCTTATGCTCCTGAAGGAATAAGGATGTGTGTTCATTTTGCCAGGATCTAGTGATTTTAGCATGGTTTCAGATTATTAATACATACAGTGTATTTTGTTTTACAATAAATAGATAGCCAAACAATAATATTGTTTAATAAAGGGTGTTACACCCCATTTTTTCAACCTTATTCCCCATTCTTTTATTGTGGAGGTCGAGGCGGCTAAAGGGAGACGTGGAGGCCGCAGGGTCCTCATTTGAGGTTCCTAAGATATAGTTATGCAATTATAAGGTAGTAAAATCTTGTTCTGGAAATGTAGTAAAAAGTAGTAAAAGGTAGTAAAATATGGTTTTCACATTTTTGTAGACACCTTGTATAATTATAAAGAATATGCATAAAATCGATTAAATTGCACGTTGAAGATTTATTTACACCCCTTTCCATATATTACGCAGTTTTATATAAAAAGCATTGTTTAACTAGTGGTGGGTCTAAATGGGTTAATATGAGGTCTGAGCTTGTGCCGTGTCGCAAGGCAAGCGAGACCCGCGCCGTAAAGTACCCTTGCTTAATTGGATAGGCAAACATACGCTTGAGCAGCGATAATTATGCAGTGATCAGTTACCGAGTGTGTCAGATATGCGGGCACAATTAATACGCTCGTACGAGATGAAGGTATTTTCGAGGACAGGGCTTAGCGTGAGCGTTCTCTGCACTGAGAAAATTTGGTTGTACGTACGTGTTTCATGCGCAGCTCGGAGTAGCGTCGCAGCAGTCGCTGCAGGAAAAAAAAAAACATTTTGACTGAAAGAAGTGAAAAGTTTCTTAATTTTCCTACCCTTACGAAGCGACCCGCGGTTACATAGTACCGTGCAGATCATTGCTGTAATTTTAAGTTTCGTCGCTTCAGTTGCAAAAATTTTTTTACCAGTTTTGGATGCATCTTGACGCATTATCGGCTTGTTCCAAAAGGGGAACACATACCGTACTTTAGTGCATTTGTCAAGTGCACCAGAAGACCTCTATATGCTTCATCATGACACACTTCAACTAACTTCACTATTATGATTGTATTTGCATGCAACTCTTGACTTAACGACTCACCACTTCCACGATCGTAATTTTTTGGACCTATTTCAAATTTTATGAAATGTATTCACTACTCTCGAATATTACGATTTGTCCTTCCGCCTGGTATTCTATACAGTTTCGATGAAGAAGCCTTTGTTCAGCATGAAGTTTTTTATTTTATAATAACTTAGTAGGCATTTAAATGTAGTTCCTTTGCACTGTTGTAGAATAAAGAAAAAGTTTTTCCGGCTTACTTAAAGTAGTCAATGCTTGAAATACAATTTTCTTTTTAGGCCATTGCGATCTAATCTCGACTTTTACGAATGTATCTCGAGTAGTTATTACGATTTCATTCGGTCCGCATCTCTCGTAATAAAAGTTGAGAGTTGCATGTATTATCTTACCTACAACGTATACAAGTACCGTAGATTTCATTTTGTTCAATTATTCTAGAATTTTGTCGACATGACACTGGTAGCGTGAAGAACAGGAGATGTGGTCAGTGCCGGGGAAGAATTAAAAATCTTTCGCCGGCCGAGTTCGATTCTCGGAGTCTCACAGCGCTGGCTTCTCTTCTTCACCATCACATCCTCCAAGGCCTACAATTATGCACAAGTAGTCACTCGTTAGCTGCATTTACTGAATGCAAGATAGGTAGGTAATACAGGGTCATTACTTATTTATATAGTTTACGGTAGTAAAGTTAGTTGACTTGTGTCATGATGATGCACTTGGCACGGCCCTCAGGGGCATATTGTGGTGGGCCCTTTCCCTGCCACAATATGTTTGGGCATCATGCACCCAAGGGTCCCGAGTGCCTTCTCCGCAGGGGATGTTGCAAGTTGCCGCAGTTCCTGCTGATACGGTTAGTTTTGTAAAGTTAGGTAGGCTCTCAATACTTTCCCTTCTGCTTCGGGAGGTGGGCTGCTGATCGAGGTGGCTGACCTTTTCCCGCTAGACTTCTACCTTTTGTATTTCGTTTCCTTCTCCTGTGCGGCGCAGCTGAGCGAAAGCGTTCAGCCGCGCCCGGGGGTTAGAGATGCTCAACTTGCGCCTTTTCCCTGTCAGTAGCGCATTGACCACTCTTAGACCTACCGGCAGAAAAGCCGAGACAAAAATCATTGACAATTTAAAACGCGCCCTAGTCGGCGCACGAGCCTGTGGTTAAACACAGAAATAGTTCGGCGCGATATAGGCAGTGTGCCACTGAAGCGTTAGTAAAAACTTCTACTACTGCACTCGGCATGCTGACGGTACACTTGCGTACCAATTTCGGGTTTAGGACTATAATGCTAAAATTTCACTGAATGTGTAGCAGCGCGATTGGTATAGTGGAATAGCGCTAACCTTACCTACTGTATGGAGATCTCTGCTACATTTGTTACATGAACAAAATGATACAGCAGCATTGGGGCGTGTACAGAATTAAAAGTCAGTCTTGTGTGAGTAATTGCTTAACGTACTCCTGACGCATTGGAAAATGGTGTTCGGTGTGATAAGCAACCCATCTGCGACCGCAAGATTGAGTTTAAGGATTTCTCAAGGGTATTGATAGTTCATGATTCTGGTCGCCACATCTGTGCAAAGATATCGATAACGTGAAAAAAAAGTCTAACGCAGAGCAACGCTATTGATACCTCATATGCGAAACAAGCCGTATGAATGTCGTCGAAATGAACTGGGTCTGATCTCTCTCGAGCAAAGACGACTCAGGGAGCAACTAATAGAAACATTCAAGTATTTGAATGGTTTCAACGACGTACCTACAACGGGATTCTTTGGTAAAGACATTTACGATCGCTTGCGAAACAACGGTCAAAAACGCAAACATTGAGCTCGAAGAACGACCTTAAGTCAGCAATTCTTTCCGTATTTCATAGTCAGCATTTGGAATAGACTCCCCTCCGATGTTGTTAGTCCGGAGTCAGTCAACGCGTTTAAATATCGTCTTGACATACATTGGGCGAGACATTCTCCACAGCTAAGAACTCCTCCTCCAGGAGTCGCGAACTCTTAACGGCCAAATCTTCCGAGGCCACCTTAATCCGTCCTCTTCTCTCTCCCGCTCCAACTACACAGCTTGATATCTCCCAAGCTCCGCATATCAGCGGCTCTTGTTCATGCTTGCGTGCATTCATGATCGTCTCTTTGTCAGGGATTCTTCCCCCTCTTTTCTCCAGTCCTCTATATCCTACTAACATAATGGCAATAGCTCATAGAGGGGCGGGCGTAAGTTCCGGTGTCTCTTTGAGAATGGGCCTGTTGGTTCGTCTACTGCCGCCTATCTAATCTAATTGTTGCTTGAAAGTCGATGCAAAGCAGTGAAATCAACGCTCATGACCCTGTTCCCGACCATTTAAGGCTTATGAAATCATAGAACTGTCCCAGTCAGTGACGGCTTCTATTCATGGCTCTCGTAAAAATAGCATTATTGTCAACATCCTTCATATAGAACACGGGAAGAAATAGACTTCAACTCATCCATGTGCAAACCACAACTCTATCCTCTCTTAGCCTAAACTTTGTTCTTTGCCTACCGTATTAAAGCGGAATTGACCTTGAAATCAAGTTATTGATCAATCCGCTCATTTTTCACAACAAAAACACGTTTCATCCTAAATGATGCCTTCCTTTATTGTTTAGCAGCAACTGTCAGTGAGCAGGAGATATATTTCAAGTCATATGTATATGATCTGTTGATATTTATGTACGATTCGTTAATCATGACCTGATATAGATGGCTGCTTCACGATTCTATACTGATCCGATTTTCACCCTAATGCTCTGCGCTCTACCGCAAAATACTGAATATTCATGCCGTTACTGTTACGACTGTGGACACATTCGCTTTGTTTTAGCTGTTGTGGGTAATCCTCCAGGTTTGCAACTCCTAGTAGTTTTTGCTCTGAAAAAGCTCAATCAAGCGACTTGGATGTAGTATACATAGCATCTTTGCTGTGTTCCATTGGATGGTTTGATGGTTTGAACGGACGAAATTTACCGCACGCAACTGTTTTATTGCACTAGACGCTGGTCAGGGAATACGTATAATTTTCTCTATTAGCCGCGGGTTGGACTGTCCGTCTACCCCGTTATGTGTAAAGGATCGCGCTACACGCATTCTGTACAACCGCACTATAGTGCAGCTAAAATCTTGATTCCCAAGATATACATTGAAACGCGTAGGTAGGTATATTCCAAGTATGTAGCTACTAGACTCGCGTATCTAGAAGGCATGCATGATGACGCATATTGACCTCCGACAAGAGCCGTGCTCTCAAGTAACCAGTGACTTGTCTCCACAACAGACGGCGGTGCGGCCAAGCTCCACTGCACAAAGTCGCTCCACCATCGCTGCTTTCCTGGAAGACTCATTTCGTACCTCACGGAACTCGGTCTCAGACTACAGCGAGGGTAGACGGAAGGGCCCTCCTTCTGGCCAGTCTGAAGGATCTGCCGTCATCCCTTTCGATTGCCTGGATTTTCATTCACTCAAACTAGACTTTGGCGCGTACCAATGCCCGATGTGTAACATTTCGTGCCGGGACAAGCATGTGTTTCGTAACCACTACCGTGTCCACTCTGGAGAGAAGCCTTTCGTTTGTCCCATATGCTTCTTCAGAGCCAACCAAAAATCTAATCTCCGTGTTCACATGAAAATTCATGACGCGAGGTTATAGGCGTTTGTTGCATGCAGCCTTCTTGTGCTCAGGACCTCACTATGCCATCGCTCGCTTACATTATAAACGGGCGTTCAGCTCGCATGTTCTTCAACTTTAATATTTTCCAGGTACCTATGTTGGATTCCGACTGTCACTGAGTAATTGCGTCGACGTGCGAGATGGACGTCCGCTCATAAACTACGTGTCCCGCTTTATTGCTGGTTCGTTTTTTCAAAATATTAGGTAGTATAAGGTATAGTATTGAAGTGATCGTCAATGCAAAGATTCTTTCTAGGGGTGAATTCACATAAATTTTCTTGACTATTGATACAGTAGATACAGTTTACCGGAATATAGAGTTACAGTATATCAATTGTAGTGTTATACTTCGCTTTCTAATGTGTCACGCTGTATTACCATTTGCTGCTGAAAGCTAATTAAACAGTATAGCTATATGCATTGCTTGTCACTGCATGTAACGCATTCGGGAACATAAAAAGGCTGTAAGCAAGATACATAATAACAAGTATGCCAACATAGTGACTGCATTATTTGTAAACGTAATTTCCTTGCTTGGATGTCAGATAGAGCAGTCTTTTATCAATAGATTCCGTTGACTTATGTCAGCAGTTGTTATGGACCCAATGACCCTTTAAATGTTTTCCCACAATGTCTTCTCCTAGGTATATTCGGTATCTCCCTCATAAACCATTCGTTTCGTAAACCTTACGTTCCAAGATGAAGTGCCCTCACTGGTATATTATGACGGCCTGTATCCCTGCCACAATAAGCTTGGTCATCACGCACCCAAGGGTCCCGAGTGCCTTCTCCGCAGGGGATGTTGCATCTTGCCGCAGTTCCTGCTGACGAGATTAATTTTGTAAAGTTAGATAGGTTATGTATTTTCCCTTTCTGTTCCTCGAGGTGGGCTGTTGATCGAGACAGCCGACCTAGTTCGTGGGACTTCTCTACTCTCTCTCATGTGGAAGGCCTCAAATGGAGCTGTCCACTCGAGTGTTTTTCTCTATTCTTTGCGCCTTTTTCCCGCCAGTAGTAGAGCACTGAGCCAGTCGAGATTTTCCGGCAGGAATGCCGAGATAAAATATTCCTACTGAGCAATGTAGAAAGACCGAGTCTGCACCGTACGGATCACTCCTCGAGTGTGTGCGGTGGTAAAACTATGACTGTAATAATCATCATTCACAAAGTGCTCTGAGCCTTAGGTCGCGGGATGTGACCCGGCGCCAGAGTGTAGAGCTGAACATCGCTCAACCGATCCAATTAGGGTCGTGAAATCCCTCCGATAATAATAATAATAATAATACGGAGCTCTGGGGCAATGACCAAGAATCTCAAGACTGCCCTGCGAGAGCTGAAGTGCGGCCATCTACACCCAGGAACCCTTCAGAAGAGCGCTCTGCTTGGAGCAGCGCACATCATTCACAAAGTGCTCTGAGCCTTAGGTCGCGGGATGTGACCCGGCGCCAGAGTGTAGAGCTAAACATCGCTCAACCGATCCAATTTGGGTCGTGAAATCCCTCCGATAATAATAATAATAATAATAATAATAATAATAACGAAATATATAATAATTCAAGATGAACTAGAGCTGTTGAATGGGGCTTCGGCCGGGTGAAATAATAGGCAAAGTTATGCGCTGTTCTGCGTTGATGATCAGAGTACATATTCAGAAATGAAGTGGTAGCCTTGGCTGAATGCGATGTAGCAATATCATGTTTTCCCTCAGGGGTCATAGCATGGGCCATATGCCGTATGGTTAGGTTCGCCCATCCTATGTTATGGGGTGCGGCGACCGCAGGGGCTCGTGTAGGTTACCTCAGCCATTAGCTGGGCCTTCGGGACGTCTATCTTTCGTGCTCAGTTTGTTTCCTTCCATTTTCATACTCCTACTTGCTCATGCTTTTTTCTGATCTTCCTCTTCTTTCATGACTTGCTGTTTCCATGCGCATTGATCATGTGTGGGAACACCATCGTGCATGGGTTCTTCATATTTTTATCGTCATGCTATATGTCCCTTGCTTTTTCCGTTGTTAAATCGCCGTTGTTGTTGAGATGGAGGCTTAAACTACTCAATATAATAATTATAATTATTTTGTGTACACATCGGCTGACATCTGCGTGCAAGTGGCACATCAAGTAACCATGGTGATAAGTGTTAATCGAAATACCGGGTGTATGTTGTAGTGGTCATGGTAACGCCCTACGCTCAAAATGGTCCTACCTGTTCGTTACCAATGATTCCTACCTAAAACATTACACCACCACCACCACTTGTTGACGCCGACAGTGTCTTGGACAAGACGCTCCATGAAATGAATTCGCGTTTTGGCTTATCCACTTGCAACATCCTACGTGGCTACGTACATGCGACTGGATGCAGGTATCATCTGAGGTTCCACAAGGTAGCGTGCTTGGCCCACTTTGTTTATAATTTACATCAGTGATCTCGATCATGATATCCGTAGTAAGATCAGTAAATTTGCGGATGATGCTAAACTATGCCATCCTGCCACTAAAAACTGAGCTCCAACTACACCTTGACCATCTCATGGAATGGAGCACAACGTGATAGATGAACTTCAATGTCGGCAAATGTTCCGTATTGCACGTAGGGTCGGAGAACCCCTCAACCCAATTGAAAATGAACGGGACAGAATTGGCAGCTGTCACCCAACAACGTGACTTGAGAATAATTAGCTATTATCAACAAATTACAACGCAGCAATGCAGTCAGCAAGTTGATAATACTGTGAAAATTCAAGCAGAGTACGGGGATTCATCCCCAGGAATTTCGAACACAAATCTAAGGGTATCATCATTTCCTTCTAGAAGACGCTAGTGCGCCCGCACTCAGAAAGTGCTGTTCAATTTTGGTCGCCACATCTGTGGAAAGGTTTCGATGATATGGTAAATATCCAACGCAGAGCTATAAAATTGATACCTCAGCTGCGAAACAAGCCATACGAATATCTCGTACAAGAAGTGAGCCTGATCTCTCTTGAACAAAGACGACTAAGGGGGCAACTAATAGAAACATTCAAGTATTTGACTGGCTTCATCGACGTATCTACAGCGGGACTTTTTCAAAGCGACGTCAATGATCACCTGCGAAATAGCGGCCAAAAACTCAAGCATAAAGCCCGAAAAACAACCTTAAGCCAGTAGTTCTTTCCGTATTTCATAGTGAACATTTGTAATAGACTCCCCTACGACGTTGTCGGTGCGGAGACCGTCAACACGTTTAAAAATCGTCTTGACAAACAGTTGGGAAAGACATCCTCCACAACTAAAAATACGTCCTCCATGAGTCATAAACTCTTAAGCTAAGCAGATTAGCGGTTATAAATTGCTCATGCATGCATGATCGACTCCTGGCTGAGATCTTCTTTTTTTCTTCTTTTTTCCTCCGTCTCCTATATCAAGCTAATATAATGGCAATAGCTCATAGAGGGCCGGGGTGTAAGTCCCGGTGTCTCCTGGGAATGGGCCTGTTGGTCCGTCTACTGCCGCCTATCTAATCTTATCTGTAAAAAGAACTTCAAGAAAGTTTGTATTCATATGTAGTTTCAACTCAGGCGATGCGCTTCTTCTTATGGGATATGTTCAGGATGAGTCTGGTGATTGTATTTATTCTCACTGCCCCTTCTTTGAGAGCCCTGCATCAGGTGCTTATGAATACAACTCGAAGCCCAGCACGTGCAAATTTTCCCGCCAGTGTCGCTCCGAGATTGTTCTTTACCTGCCTACTTAATTTCCGCATGCCCCTCTGCTTGATGTTTCTTCTCTTCCATTGAACTTCCCTATCCTTGGTGATAGGTTTCTTCACGTACGCCGTTAATGCTCTTGCGTCTTGTCCCATTTCTGTGGCTGCCTCCGGTATAGGGACACTTGACCATGTCCGTGGACAATTTGCTTTTTCTCTTCAACTGTCAAATGTCGTTTCCTTGGCATTTTCTCATACGTGCAATAAAGTACAACTCTTTAGCAAACGAAACCTTACACAATTGATGCAACTTTACATATGCTACATCAACCGTCTAAAGAATTTATTGAAATACTTAGTACCCTTACTTGGACACTTCTTTGCATTCAAGCCCCATGAAACTGTATCTTATACTGAGAATATTTTCAAAACCAAAACGCCTTGTGGCGTAAGGCTATCACCCGCGATAGGGGGGGGAAGCTGAAACTGCTGACTCGGCAGCTTTGGAATCTTTCACATTAAGGTCAACCCCCTGACTGCCTGCAAGAGATTGTGATGATAGCTCAGTTCCTTTTCCAATTTTTGGGTGGAACGACATCCCTGCTAGTGTATATCGTATGTAAATAAATGTAGACACATACAGGGCGAAAACGTTATCACCTCGCTTACTTCGTGTGCGGGTAATAAAAACCTGCATGTGCCGTCAAACCAAAGGAAACAAAATTCATCTTCCATGTTCGCATTTTACATTTAACGCTTGAAAATGGAAAACGCAATTTTTCATTCAATTCCGTTCATATGTGATTTTTTGTTCGTCTGGTGAACTGTTGCGACCATGAGACAGTCCACGCAATATCCGTGCTTAGTTAGGTATTCGTCGATACAAGGAATAGTTTTTTTTTTTACCAAATCTAGACATAAGTTCCGTCTACCATGTATATAGGTGTACTCTGGTTTTGTGCAGAAACAACTCCAAATCTAATCTAATATTAATAGAGGTCCGAAAGCTGTGGACTTTTCTACTGTTTTTTACCGTTTAAGCAAATGCAACCACGCAGTCGGACGCTTGACTAAAAGAAACAAGTTTACTTGACAGTCATGTGGGCCCCGCCTTTAAGCTAAGCTTGAAAATTAAACGAAATTATGATCAAGTTGTTAGCACTCGTATCTTATCCTGCTGATGCTTAGCCTCCTCTAGGTCCAATCGGTAAGTCCCTTAAAGATGTCAGGGAGGTCTCTGTGTACCCGTGTGTACTAAGCTTGCTGTTTTGAGAGATGGTGCCTTCCCCAAACGTGGCACTATTATTTGCTTATCAGTCTTTTGTACCATGTGTTACTGAGCTGTGCCTACGCGCCGTAACCCAGAGGGGGAACTCTCTCGTGTATGGGTTTCTTGCGACGTGGTACTTTTCCCTACGTCCGCCTGATCCTTGGCTCGCCTTCACACTACTTGGGAGGCTTATGGTGTGATGGAGTCACTCACTTCCATCCAGTGAATCTAATCCGATTAGTTTTAACTCGTATGGAACTTCAGTTATTAGTGCTCGAATCTCCTCTTGGGATCACGTTTCAGGCCGTTATGCGCAAGCTCATTACACCTGAGACAGGGCAGGGCACAGTCTTTTTTTACTTTGTCATTCGTATTTGGTTTGCGATTATTACCTGATAGGTATCCCGTCCAAAGAGGCGAATCCAACGCTCATGGCTGTAAGTCCCCAACGAATGAAATGTAATGGAATTAGATGATCTCGTTTGAAGTGGGCGACGTGAACATGCCCGTGCATCTCATTTCAATTGATGATCAGTAATGACCCTTCTCCCCTAGGCTAACCTTGCGAAAATGTGCATTAGCTACCAATTACTGTACCAATAATAATAATAATTAGCTTTTATTAAGAACACAATGGGTTCACAAAATGTATCCTTAAACATTGCGGTAACCTTTCTGGGCTTGCCGTGCCCTTGCGCGGCGATTTGAACGTGATTTCCTCGTGTTGCTTGATATATTTGTGCGATATGTCCTCGCACCTTCTGCTCTTTGGGTCAAAATATTAGGTATTGTAGTGAAACGTGAACTTGAAATGCAACTAGCGACAGAGATTGGAGGGCTAATGTGCCAAGTACAGTAACACATTAGGTAGAATCTAAGGAGTTACTGTACTTCTCGCATCAGCTCTCCCATTTTTGTTGTTTCCGTTGGAGGTGCACCTAAAAAATGAGACAAAATTCACTTTATTGAGTAACCGCTAGCAGGAACCTGATGAAGAGGACCATGCTTTTATGTTAGCTTGTTGTGCCATTGTTTACGGCAAACGGTGCCGTTTTGGCGGTTGGTAATTTACGTGACCTTTATTCTATCTATGTTTGTAGTTTTTGCCGGCTGATAATTTATTGATACTGGTCGCTGAATCTTTTCATTTTGAAGAGAAATGATGATGGCGTTCCAACCAAAACACCTGTAATGGATTGTGAGTACACCCTATTGTTCGCCCAGCACGCTAGTCACTATATTAGCAAAGAGTTTCAGAATGTTACCGAGCATTATCGAGTGTTGCACATGCATATTTGACTTCGCATGAGGCAAAGCCTTCAGTCTATTTTAGAGATAAGCTCAGTGTCGGTGTTGACTACAAGAGCACCCTGTTGTTACGCTGTCTTGGGATATAAGAGTGCCCCTTACACCTCTTCACTGCAAGGAGGCGTGAGTTACTGGAATATAAGCGTGCACTGATGCTTATTATACTTTGAGTTTGGAAAGCTCGCATTTGAAGTCCCTCGGTGTGTCGGATTCCCAGCCTCTCTGAAGTGCCACCGGGAACTGTGTAATATCATATTTCAGTACACGCACCTCAGTTCGTGAGCAATTTTTTTTTATTCAGCTCATAAACAATTTTATAGAACAATTTTTACCGATGTTCATGAAATAAACATTGAAGTACGAACACATGAACAGAAGTACTTACTGAAGTCAGACCCGTTAACACCCGATGTTCTTAGCTCCACTAGATAGAACTCGGTCTTTTACGGGAAATGAAAAGGATCAATAGCTACATGCTGCGTCAGCTGTAGTGTTGAGGGTCTATCTGTACTTATCTCAGGTCTTTGTCATTGTACTGAGCATTCCATGTCATTTTTATAGAGCAATATTATATACTGTATGCCGCGTCCTTCATGATAGAAAGTATGCCATTGTACTGAGCATTCGATGCCATTTTTATAGAGCAATATTATATAGCTACTGTATGCCGCGTCCTTAACGATAGAAAGTAATACATTTATGGTTACTTAGTCATAGTGTTTGAATTGACCTTCACGTTGCATCGTCAACGGCTGTAGTTCGCTATCGTGGAGGCTGGTTCACGCGAGGCTTTTCGTCGTGTCTTTAGTCACATTTCTGGATGGTTTATTGTGTCGTGGTAGACACAAATGTTTGGTTATAAAGAGATTTATTAAAATGTTGGCCGGTAAGTGGGATTTCTTCAAATAGGAAGTGCGTCAGTACGCAAAAAGCTGTACAGTTTGCTGTTTGAATGACGCATTGAGACCATGAGCTGAAAGTACTCTGCCAATGAAATGTGTGCATCGGCCTTAACCCTTAACAGCTGATTTTATCCTATGGCTACTTTTTCATAAGAGATCGATGGGTACATCGGATCCAACAGTTGTATTCTTTATTTGCAAATATTTTTACAGCATGGCATTTCGATTAACCAAACTAATGAAAATCTAACGCAATTAAAAACGCCGATTGATGAGTAAATTAAGAATTTTCTGACTGGTTCTAATAACTGGAGCAGCTGACTTTGGCCACGGGTGTAGCAATATGTTGTCGGCGGAGAAGGTGCCTTCAGAACTGAAAACGACTCGACGTCAGTAAAGTTTTTGAAGTTTTCAGCCTTTAAATCTGTTCTCGAAAATAGTTTTTTATGTTGAAGCCATCGCCCATAGCCTAATCGCTACCACGATCAACACGGCACCACTTATACCACCTGAAGTCTTGTCAAAGAATGTCATCAGTTACAAAGCCATTTTATTTGGCCCTAGTGTGTTTGGTGTTACGATTGAAGATGCATGGCAGTCCATCATCGATTAATGTACGATTGTTCGTCCCTGTAGGTGGACGCCAAGTCGGGACCCTCACGAAGCCAAGTGGACGAGCTCTTGGCAACTGTAGAGCCAGAGCACGAGCCCACCAGTATAGAGGATCTGTTGGGTGGGCAGAACTACCTGCTGCAAGCATCCGGCGAGTTTAGCGGCGGCACTTCCATGGGCCTCGGTGAGAGTTTCGGGATGACAGGTATGGGTACGTCGCTGCAGCCGGGGGGCGGACCTACCTCAGGAGACGCCGTGTTGCCCTTAGACGCTTTGGACCTGCCGTCGCTGGAGATCGAGCCAGGGGTATACAAGTGTCCTCTGTGCGGTACCATCATCAAGCACTTGCACCACTTCAAGAGGCACTATAAGGTCCACACGGAGATCAGACCTCATGCTTGTCCTCACTGCAACTACCGCTCCTGGAGGAAGGCCAATATACGAGCTCATCTCTTCCGAAAACACAGCGTGCTGGGGGAGTAGATGCTCCCATTTCTGAAATGCTTGTTTAGTTTTATCGTTATCATGCCTATACTGCCCAACAGTTTACATACCTAGCCATTCTTATAGCTGTTATGCTAACTCAGAGTTCTTGCCTCAAGGACTTGGCGTTCTTTTGTAGTAAGAAAGTATCCTTTCTTCGAAATGCCGACTGCAATGTTGACTACGTGGAAAAGAGAAGCGATAAATAGGTAGACGTGAATGATTATCCTGACCACTAATGAACTCAAAGTGCAGTTTCCCAGATGCGGGAAGGAAGATATAGCTGATAATTACTTTGCTTATTTATGCAAAGTAAGAATAGTCATATCGGCAAATTCATGGCTGGTCCTGCCGGTACGTACTCGTACCTAGTGAATTGTACATTGTTTAGGGAATATAGCGGTAGCTACCACAAATTCATAAGCTGTAGCTATATATATATATATATACTAAATATTTTTTATTTTATCTCTAACGAAAGTCGTCCAATATACATATGTTTTACCAATTTGTTTGTAATTAAGTTTTACCTGGTAGCTACTGTCTGTAATTAATATCCGTATTGTGTGTAATGCTCATAAATATGTTAGCTAGTGGTCAGTGCTTGCTAAGGTACTCTGTTGTAGCTACTTAGCTCAGCTCTGCGAGTCAATAGCGGCGCGAATGTATTTCCCTAACACGGCAGCCCTCTGAAATCTTGGGAAGTAACTACTTCCTTTTTTCTCTCCAGCCGCGAGTTTTTGGCCAAAATAGTGAAAATAGTTGAGGTTCGTTGATAAAATTACCGAAACATCACTACAGCCCTCGGTTCTTTTAAGTCAGCCGTACAGATATACCGCCGCGGTCCTGGAGGTCGGTACCCTACCTGCGGTAGAGGCTGTGTAACCTCATAGACTTCTAGCGGCTGGATTTGGCCGTGCACTTTGAGGTGCGTTTTGCTTGGTGCGATTATTGCGCAACGATGATCGTTGAACAATTATGAGAGCACTAATTGAATGCATATGTACGAGACTGTTTTGCTTCAAGCGACTGACGGCACGGCAACGGTGACCGATAACGACTGTACCGTCAGTCACTTGAAGCAAAACAGTCTCGTACAAATGCATTGAATTAGTGTTCTCATAATCGTTCAACGATCATCGTTGAGTAATGGACGACCATCGTTGCGCAATAATCGCACCAGCAAATCGCACCTTTACCCCGCCTGAGTAGAAGGCCAGGAGAGTTATGCAATATTATATACTGTACGCCGCGTCCTTCACGATAGAAAGTATGCCATTGTACTGCCATTGCCAGGAGAGTTATGCATGGAAAGTACTAATTAGCTATCTCGACCCCTTAAGATTCCGGTATACCCTAGCCCCGTCGTCGACCCCTAAAGTGGGCCTCGCTAGTCGCGGCCGCGTCGGGCAACCGTAGTGCCTCTTTACCACGGGCGTTGGTACATCTGATCGCAACTTCTGGCTTAAGGTGAGGTTCGTAGGTATGTATGTATTGTCCTCCTTTGCGCATTGTTTGCCTGCCAGAAAGAGCGCAATGGCCAAGACTGAGATAAGTAGCTATAGCTAGCTCACCAATGGTGAGTTTGCCATCAAAGTGTAACCTTGTAACCAAAATGCCGCCTCGTTTAACACAGTATCGCTGTCAACATAGCGCCGTGTCCTGTTGCTACGGTAGTTGAACTGGAACTCCGTCAATAGAAATGACCTTTCAGATATATGTAGCTTCCGATCACAAGTATATTTGCCCACGGATCCGAGAATTGATGGTTTGGAAAAACTTCTCTCGGATACTGCGCACCAAATGATCGTAAACATGATGCGAAGGGCTCATTTCTCAATGGGTTGGTCTGTTCGCTACTGTCGCTGGGCTGTCGAATTGAGCAGAACCTTCCACTAAACGCGTTTGTACCAGAGTGTCGGTCCTCGCACTGGCTAACGCAGGAGGAAGGGCACTTGCACTCGTCAGGTTAAGCTGGTTCCCACTCCAACTTTATCCTAAACTTTATTCCAAATTTTATTAAATAACATCTGTGTATATAAAGCCCAATGCAGACGAGAAGCGAAAATTGCCGAGAGCGGCATTTCACCAACAAATGCCGTACCAGACTCGGCGAAAAAGTTGTCCGAAGGGTGCATTGAGCAGGATGGATCTAGGCCAATCTTTTTCGCAGCTGTTTAGCAATTCAAAGCAACTTGCCGTTCAAGTCTCCCTGTTATCTATTCTCTACAACGCACGTAATGCCACCGTTTCTCTTAAAAATTTATTTTAAATGGGGCAATTAAAATTGCACCGTCAAAAGTGGAAAATGAATTTGTCTCCAGGTTACAACGATGATAGCCAGCAGAAAACGTAGATGTCAATGTTTCGTATGTAAGCTACAAGATCGTATTAAACATTCAGTCGCTGAGAACTATGCACAGTAGATGAAAAACCTGTGGGTTAAACAATAAAATGTATCGATATTTACCACTTCTGTTTTTATGCAATTTTTAATTGTTTTTTCCCTACAACAGTGCAACTGCAATCACCTTTCGCTGCTCTATGTGCATTAACATGTCGCGGCTAGCTGAATCTATCCCCAATATTGCCTCTCCCTCGAATTCAGCGAAGCTGTCACTCGTCTGCGCACGGCTTAAAATAGTAATCTTGTCAATATGGTGTGGCCGCAATGCGTGTTGTTAACGTGTTGAAGTTTGTAAAGTTTGCATCTCCTCTTCCGTGTAGGGGCCTGGGTAGAGCTCATTTCTTCTCTCTTGTCCACACTTTTAAGACAAACAGAACTCGTTTAGATGAGCTCTCCGTGAGATTCAAACCGCACGGCCAAAATAGTTGTATCATAACGGCGATGCGCTTTCGAACTGCTACACTGTAGTAATTCTATCGACTACCTACTCATTTCCTTGTCGCTATCTCGCTTGCTTTGTTGGGGTGCATGCATTTCCAAGTGCTTGGCGTTCATGTAAACTGCCTAAGACCCCTGTGAGCTTGGGATGAAAATGGGAAGCATTCCCTAGGTGTCAAGCCTAATGACACTGACTCGTAAGTCATGCGCTTGTACAGTAATTCGGATGGGCTAGCTGTTCTCAAAAAATGACCTTTTTTCGTTCTTGCCTTCACTAGTGCTGTGAAGCTAGGGATAGATTCTGTGATCGAACGTGGCTGCGCACCGTTTCACTTCGGATGTCTCTGGCTGGTTCTGAAACACCTCCACTTCGTTGTCATTGAGACAAACTCATTGCTTTCATTTGAATTTTTACATTGTGCCACGGGTTATTAGATCATCTAGCAAAATTGGAAGTAGCTCTAACTATAGTTCGCATACTACTAGAAGTAGCAATTATGATAATGATACACAAAAATACTGCACAACCAAAATTCTTAGATCCCGGCCGTTTGTTAAAATCTCGTAGTTGTTTTCAAGTAGCTACTGACGTGCATATTTTCTCCATGGAAAAATATTGGTACCTAAATAATGTTTCGATTTCTAAATGAAAAATGAATCTCTGATATCGTATGTATTATGATGATATTTACGCCTCTGTTAATTATTTAAAGCTTATTATCCGTTTTATTGTTTCATCTGATCTGGACTAATGTGGCATTTTATGCGTTTTTTACAATTTTAAATAAATTCGTAATAACGTATATTACTTTTATACCCATTGGAATATTCTACCATCTGATGTTGTTGTTGTTGTAGTTACGTCGGGGGTGGCTCCAGAGGGGGTAGGGCATGTGGCGGAAGGTAAGAAAAGGAAGGTAGGGAACACAAGAAGTCAGTCACAGATAAAGGGCTGTCCCATAGAGAGGTAGGAAGGAGGGCGGTAGGGTGGG
>LQNS02278096.1:21103704-21117942 GCA_001587735.2 Parhyale hawaiensis | reverse complement strand
ATTCGCTGCTCAGCGAGCACAGTACCTTGGACCTGTAAACTCCCCCTCGGATGTTCTCATCGGAGGGGCTGCGACACTCCACGGCCCATTGCACCGATTTCTCCTTTCTCTTCACATTCTACATCTCATTTAAAGCAATAATGACCTACGGTACCTTTGAATTAAGGTATAACTAAAAAAAAACAACTGAAGTCATTACTACAGTACTTTTACCATTAAATTTACTGTAGTGTAAGACCCCACTATCCCGTAACGTTGCGGTTCCGGCCATATAGCTGAGTAAATCCTCCACCTTAGATCGCTATTGATCGTCTCTGATTCGGAAATAGCGGGGCAATACCAATATAATAATAATAAGCATTGCGGATATCACTCACCTAGTGACGCAGTTGCAGCGCCCTTTCCTGCTGTTGGGCGACTTCAATGCTAAACACACAACGTAGGGTAACCATACCAATAACACGCGAGGCTTGCTTGTTGAGCGCTTGCTCAGAACAACCGATCCGTACCTCCTCAACACAGGAGCACAGACCCATCTACAAATTCACACAGGAACTACCTCCGCGATTGACCTTACTCTCTGTATGCCTGGCCTCCTTCCTGGCGCCCAGTGGACTGTGACTGACGACACCCAAGGGAGTGATCACTACTGTGTGCATCAGCTTCCCGAACCTCCAAAATCATGATGCAGCCCCTCGTTATATCCTCCAGCGAGCCGATTGGGCTACCTTTGAGGCCCTGAGCCAGCTGGAGGAATTAGATGAACACCTGCCCGTCGAACAGATGGTGGACCAATTCACGGAAGTTCTGACGACGGCTCCGGGAGTGGCCATCCCCATATCTAGAGATGGAACTGCACTTCACAGGATTCCATGGTGGAATGACGAGTGCACGCGGACATGTGCGGAGAGAAAAACTTTTCTCCGACGCTACCAACGAAATGGAAGCTTAGCCGACAAAGTAGCATATTGCCGTGCCCGCGCACAGACACAGTTTGCTCTGCACCAGGCCCGGAAAGCTTTTTGGAATGAATATACAAGCACACTAAACGTAAATACTCCCATGAGCAAGGTATGGCAACGCGTTAAAAAGATGACCGGCAAACATCGCCACGGCCCTCCTTGTATAAAGGAGAATGGTGTGACGATTGTGGAACGGGACCGGGTCGCCGACGGCTTGGCGAGACATTTCAGAGAGGTTAGCAGTTGCGCGACATACCTGCCTGTTTTTCAGGCGAAGAAGAGAATGTTGGAACGACGGCCTCCCAACTTTGAAGCCCCCGTGAAGAAAACGAGATGCTTTACATTGATCTAATCACTGCACTGGAAGCCTGTAACGCGCTCACTCAGTGCAAAAACACAAGTCCCGGCCCTAATGGTATACACCACAAGATGTTGAAATGCATGCATCATTCAGCAGTTTGAACACTTCTAACAATATACAACAAAATTTGGACATCACACCACTACCCGCGACAGTGGCGTCTCGCCACCGTATTAACTCATAAAACCAGACAAACCCCCCACAGAACCAACTAGTTACCGCCCCATTGCGCTGACCAGCTGCCCTGAAAAAATCATGGAGAAAATTGTGAACATCCGCTTGATGAAACATCTGTAAGTCAACAAGCTCCTCTGCAACATACAGCACGGTTTTCGACAATCTCATAGCACCACTGTTGCCATAGTGCGTATGCAAAATTACATTATAAAGAACAAAATATCTAAATGACACACTATCTGCGTCTTCTTTGATATTAAAAAGGCATACAACACAGCCTGGCGACACGGAATATTCCTGCAACTGCACGAAATAGGCATAAGAGGTAGGTAAAATGGCCTTCTACCTGCAGCTATTCTTGGGGCAGCGGCGCTTCAGGGTCAGAGTGGAAGAGTGGGACAGGCCTTCTCCCATGTAATGATGAAGCACGCGAGATCCCACCAGTATCTCGCAAGCATTTATACTGACGGCTCTAAATCTAATGACGCAGTGTCATAGGCTATGCATATGTTGATGCATAAGCACGCTTTCGTATACAAAGCGTAGCTTCCTCATTTACAGCTGGGCTGTATGCCATTTATAAAGCCTTACACTATGCTAATCAGCTGCTACTTATGAATGTAGTTGTGGTAACTGACTCTCAGAGTGTAATACAGAGCATCACTCAGTATAATCCAACTCATCCACTTGTTATCAAATCCAAAGACGGATTGTAACTAGCCCCAAGAAATTTTCCTTCTGCTGGGTTCCCAGTCTCTGTGGAGTCCCAGGAAACGAACTAGGCCTAGCTGACCAAGCTGCAAAAACTGCTTTCAACGAGCCCCTACACCCAACACTAATCCCACGTAGTGACTACAAATGGTACTACAAGGAACTTGTCCGAGAGGCTTGGGAGACGCAATGGACTACAAATGATCCAGACAATAAAATCAAAGAGATACAACCATCGATATTTACTTCTCATAGTGCCCAAAGTATCAACTGACGATGGGAAGTCTGTTTGGCAAGACTGCGCGTGGGTCACTCCCACTTAACCCAATTGACAACATTGTAATCTTCCCCTTACTATCAAGCACATTCTAGTGGCTTGCCCTCAATTTGATACCCAACGCCGACAGTACTTCGGCGCTCATGCTGACAATATCAAGGACTTCTTCTCTTATAACCTAACGGCCTTCCGATGCCCTTTATCTTCCTTCGTCTCCAGCATAGACTTGCTATACTATCTTTGAATGACTGAAACCTCAATCCAATCATAAAAATCGACTCTGCCACATTATCGAAAGACACTATTTAACCTTATAATTCTATATTTAATACTTTGACTATTTCTTGAATACTAACGCCATCAGTGGCGAATGAATAAATCGCTGTTGCATCGAATACGGCGGGAAAACCCTAAAGAGAATAATGTAATGATGCAGGATGAAGGGGTCCCGTATGGGAGCGTCATTAGCTGTACCCTGTCTCTACTAGCACTTAACTACATCCTAGCAGATCGTTCTCAGTACGTTCACGGGGAAGCACTGTAAAATTTGAACATGTTCTGGTTCGCTTATCGCGGCGAAAGCCCCTAGGTCTTGAGAATTATCTCACAGTGCAACAGCAGACTACCAAGCTCATTACTTTATATACACACATGCGTCGTGTATATTAGCATAAATGCAAATTTGGCAGCATAGTTGTCCAGGGGGTAGTAAAATTCATTGTTAATCTTTAAATACCTACTATGGCATTTATAATGGTCTCCCACAATTCATTGTACTGTTATATTTGTGTTTCTTGGCCACTAATACATTGTTTGCATCACTATGTGTATTATATTCAAATTTGAACCTGGAAATTCTCTTATCAAGTTGAGAAAGTTTTTTTTGAAGATTATATGAATAAGCTTTACTTCTCACTTGCAAATGTCCAAATTTTGAGTGGACAGTCAACTATCCTCTAGCTTTTGGATTACCTGGTAGCTATCCATATTTATAGAACATATTGCTATTTCTTCAGTACCTATAATCTAGGGTATATTCTCGTACTAAAGGTTGGTGAAAGTTTTCCTCAGATTAGCTTCTGACGATGTAGCTCTTGACTCTCATCTAATACGTTTGCTAATTGCTGCTAACCTGTGGTTGCATTTCTCGCCAGATGGTCATGCAATGTTATTGGAGGCTGCTGAAGGCCATACTGTAGATAATGGTGCCCAGTTGCACTTCATGGAGGAGATTTTGGCGTCTGAACATTCCAATGCGGTGAGTGTTCGCAGCTAAGAGTTCTCAGTCTTGTGTCTGCGTGAGAGGAAGTCCCCTAGAAAAATTGTGCCGTTGACCATTGCTATCAGCTCCTGTACTGTACAAACTGATCAGGGCTGGAATTGTGCCGCTGACCATTGCTATCAGCTCCTGTACTGTACAAACTGATCAGGGCCTGGAATTGTGCCGCTGACCATTGCTATCAGCTCCTGTACTGTGCAAACTGATCAGGGCTGGAATTGTGCCGCTGACCATTGCTAGCAGTTCCTGTACTGTGCAAACTGATCAGGGCTGGAATTGTGCCAAAGCTGAGGCTTCCCCCGTGCGGGGTTGGCAAACATTGGTGCTAGGTGCATCCCACCTCGTAAAAATTCCACGGACGAAAATTCCATTGTAGGGAAATTCCACTGCATGGAAATCTTAACGGGATGTTTCCGATTCAAAGCTAATTACAGTAGACTACCCGTGTTAATTATTTGAGGAGTACTTTTATTCTTAGCAGCTGGTCCAGCTAATTTGAATTTGCGACCCGTTCTGTAGGCTAAGGTATATTGACTTTCCGTGACCGTGAAGGGATAATATCAGGCTCTCTCGATACACATGTGTTCAACTAAAGAACAGAAGAAATACAGAATCCCTTTATCAGAAAGTCCTACTTAAGACAAGTATGATGTTTTCTCCAATTACGAATATTGCGGCGAAGAGTCTGAAGTTTTGTCAATTGTAATCTAGCATTTTCACCAACTGATTGCAGAGTGTTAGCAAGAACGTCTCTTGTAGGCGCCGTCGTAGTATTCGTGATTCTGTTTTTGTTACATTTAGAGCTTGTTTAGCAGCAATGAGGGCCCCATGAACTGGGTGGTGGTGCAGACCGCTTCGAAAAATGATATCGCTAGCATCAGCTCCATAGACAGTGTGCACATGGGCTCTGCAGCCTTTGTAGAAAAATTCACTACGCCAATACGTTGTAGTCTTCGAAATATTATCAGTAAGTTTCCCATAGTAGTTTTTGTGCATCTACTAATTTGAGCTCATTTTTTTCACTTCGCATAAAGGAAATACCGAGTCATAGTGGGGTCACAAATAAAATATATATGACACAGCAATTTCAAAGCACGTGTCACGTCAAAGACAGCTAACTTTAATTGGCTCCAATAACTTACTACGTAGCTCTTAATGTTGAAAATGCTTCTGGAAATTAGGAATTATTCCAACAATGTAAAGATATTACCATATGACTAAAAAACAAAAATAATGTATTTACTTTAATTTATCTCATAATTGCAATAAGTACACATTTGCAATTGAAAATAATATTCAAAAGAAAATATCAAGTTGATGTAGAATTATTTAAAAAATATAGGAACCTCAGATTTTTTCTATACAACTCCTATGGAACTTTCTACGGTGGAATTTTCTTATAGTGGAATTTTCCCTGGTGGAGCTTTCCGCAGTGGAATTTTCCCTGGTGGAACTTTCCGCAGTGAAATTTTCCCTGGTGGAACTTACCGCAGTGGAATTTTCCTTGGTGGAACTTTCCGCAGTGGAATCCTCCGGTCGCGACAAAGATTGCCGAGGTTGACCGGGGCCGGGGCTGCTATCAGCATTTACCGTTGACTGACTGAAATTTCGCCAGTTCCGGAGTTAGGGCAGGAGTCGCTAAAAGTAACTTGGTCGGGGCTTGGTAAAAGTGACTTGGTACATAAGT
The DNA here is from genome assembly GCA_001587735.2 of Parhyale hawaiensis. Classification (NCBI taxonomy): domain Eukaryota; kingdom Metazoa; phylum Arthropoda; class Malacostraca; order Amphipoda; family Hyalidae; genus Parhyale; species Parhyale hawaiensis. Next base: position 21,112,488 of record LQNS02278096.1, on the reverse strand, counting down.
TAAGATTGGAGGCTTAAAGTTTCCATACCATTATGCGTTTCTCTCATTTGACGTGGGGAGAATTGAACAAATGTGTGGCTTGCAACTGCTAGATTATTATTATTATATTTGCTCTGACAATGAGAGGTCTTTCGTTCACTTAATGCTTACAATGTTAAGTGAAAAATATCATTCAAACGTGTAATTGTTTTTGGCTACTCTCGAATACTTTCGTCTAGGCCTTATATTGAAAGTATTTTTGGATGAATAGCTACATATTTGAAACATTTAATCATGTCTAATTTTAACAATGTTTTTCACTAGAATATGTAGGTGAAGGTGAAACAATCCTGGGAATTGGTAGTTATATACCTAGCTATTTGACTAACTTTATGCCCGAGAGTGGATGATGTTCATTTTGGTCTTCAGTGATGTAGGTATCATATTTTACTGCCTGTACAACCACTGCCTCGAACTTTTATATACTGTATAGGCCTATATATTAGACTGATACCACGTGTAGCCAGTACGTAGCCCCCTAAACCAATTAGAAATGACTAAGTTGAACTGTTATGCGTAGGGCACCTCATCTGCTGGCAGCGTGACGGCAGCACCTACCAGCTCCCAACAGTCATTGGTGAGTACCTATAGCTTCCTTATGTTGTTAACCTGGAATGTACGCTGGGCACTTGAGCAATGACGGGTCATGATGGTTCCTTATACTCGGTACATTACTCTGTAAATGGATCAAACCATTAATGTTCTGAGGCCATACCTGGAGATTTGCACCGCTTGGCGGAAATGGATTGAAAATGGAAAATTAGTTGCAGCTTGGCGCAACTGCCACCTATTGTTGCTGAGAAATTTACGGTTACTGTATTGGATTCAGCATAGCGTTGCTAAGAAGTTTTGTGTTGTTGAATCCTTTCCGAGTTGCTAAGGAGTTCACAGTTCTTGGATCCATCTCAAAAACTTATCTACTCAGGAGATGCTTATAGTTCTTTTATAGTTTCTTCAGCCATGTGGCTTATTTTATGGAAGACTTTCATTCTTCTTGTAACACCAACAAAATTGGGGGTACGTACTTATTCGATGTCTGCTTCTGTTACTTACAGTTGACCTTGATGTGTAGACTAGTTGATGATACCACTCCAACTCATCTCGTGGCATAGTGGTACTATGTGCTAACTTCATTCCAGTGCTAATATTTGGGTCTTTGTATTTGCAAGTGAACTATTTTTTATAATTTTCAAATTCCAACTATAAGTATGTAGGCAACAATCACTACATAAAAAATGTTATTTTATTCCAGTTTCAGTCAGTTTTAGCGGTTTTCCCAATTATTTATTCATGCTGCCTAAATTATAGGGCTGAGCGTTTTCAGCTTCAAGATATTTATGGCTTTCATGGTTAAAAAGTTATCAATTTGGCCTATATTGTACAGATGATACCTATTGACTATGGGCTGCTAACAAATGTTCGTTTTTAACTGCAACTACAAATAAACAGCTAACTTCATCGTTAATCTTTATGGGATAACTGTAAGTTTGAATTAATTTCTGGTTTCTTTTGATGGGGAAACTGCACGAACTTTTTGACCGACCCTTTAATTTGGCAGTGATGATCAGCTTTTGCGTTTAAATTCTTGCCAGTACCTGCGTTTTAAAAATATTTCCGCCGTTGTTGCCTTTGGTGTTGTGATACTAAAGTGACCCAGTGTACACTCCAGGTTTTGACAATTGTATTATCTTGCCTAAAGCATATATATCTTGCGGAATGTTTTTGCACTCAGAAAACTCACTTGTTAATGTAACCCAGTAATATGTGCAACCACACACACTTGGTTGTGGGAGACAAAAAGATAGTTTTTCATATTAAATACTGTAAGTCACTCGTAACCAGATCTGTTGAATTTCAAAATTAGGTCGTGTCTACTCAGGGTTGGCTGGTTTAAACCTAATGGTTTAAGCAAATTAAAATAGTTTAAACCAACAAAAAAAATTGGTTTTTTGGTTTTCATTAAACTTTTTTGGTTTTTATTCATAATCATTGTAAAATGAAGTTTTACCTCTAGAAAGTATAAAATTTTAGTCGCAGAACTGAAAGGATGAGTTAATATGTTTCTATTTGGTTGTCCGTATGACTGTTACGACAATTAGGGTCAACTATTGCTTATGTTTATTAAAAACCTATAACGTAATCGAATTTTGTATTATTTCATTCCAGAGATTAATGTCTTAGTATATTCTGGTAAGGTAGAAGCTACTGAAAATTAGAAGTAGTAGTTATAGATGCTGTTAGATAGGTAGTAAGCTCATGAGAAGGATGTAGGCATTTAGCTATATCACTTTCTTCAGTTCATTACTCTGCTTTTAATTAGCTAGTAGCTATCTACTTCTATCAAGATGTCTTTGTATTTTGAAGTGTTTCTAAGTTTTTCAAAGGATTTTATAGCTATTTCACTGTCATTAGTTCATTACTCTGTCATCAGTTAGCTAGTAGCGTGGTATTTCTGTCAAGTTGTATTTGTAATTTGAAGTGCTTTCAAGTTTTTCTAAGGATTTTATGTTGAAATTATGAATCATAGCATCTCTGCGGTGTGCATATTAAATGTAGCCTTAGCAAATACATGTACAGTACTCTGCTTTTTCATAACCCCTTTATCTTAAAGTCATTCTTCTACAATAGGAAGTTGAAATGAAGTGACTAAGATTGTTAATGATCAGCAAGCTATATGTGTGTACACAGAAAACCCTTTAAATGTTAGATAAAATTCTTAAAACTTAGGAAAAACAACAAAATATAAAAAACAAATTAACCAATAGAAACAAGTTTTTTTTAACAAAAAACATGATTTTTGGATTAAACTAAAGAACAAAAGAACATGGTTTTTGCCAACCCTGTGTCTACTTAAGTTATCTGAGGGACACCTATTTGATTGACTCCAGCTACAACTCCTGATAATCCCAGAATTCCAACTTCTCAGCATATACAGTATACCTAATTGGCACTTAGCAAGACTTTAAACTTGGGAGCAACTACTAACTGCTAAGCATCTATAAGTCACTCCAAAGGTTTTTACAATACTTTTGCAATGACACCTTGCGCTGTTTTCACCATTTAGTAAATTTTGAATACAGTAATTAAAAAAAATAGTTTTAGGTAATAAATGAGATGGAGTTGGCTATTCTGCCTCAACTTATGTTGAAACTGATGACTACTCTCAGCAACCTTTGGCTACCTATGAATTCAATTCATAAACCCTGACTTTAACTTGAGTTCTCTGTGTGCAATGTGCACCGCATTTAGTGCAAAGACATATCTTCTTTGGTCTTCACAGCTAATTGTCTTTGGTTGCAGTATTTTTGGGACATTCATTAGCCACATGAGATCTTCTATGTTTAGAAAGTGTAGTAATTGTGCAGGATTTTCCTTTGGATATTAGCGCTAATGCCTTTTATCACCTACTTCTGAATTACAAGACGCATACTTATGCCTTTTTTCACTATTACTTATAGCTAACTGCTATCTGTAGAAATTCGTGTTGCTGTCAACTGTTATAATTTATTGCAGTATTTTCAGTCAAATTTGGTATAGCATGATGGAACATGTTATGTTGTTGAAGTTGTCCGACCATTTGTTGTGTAGGTTGTTTGCAGTGATTTTTTTCTCCTCTGTCGTTCATCCATAATTGCAGCAAGTGTTACTGCTTAGGCATCGTGTGCCTTATATTTAAGCAATCATGAAATGCAGTATACAAGTTTTTTGAAATACTGACTCTATATTGGTTAGTACGTATTTGTACCGCTAGACCTATAGCTGCGAGTCTGCGACACCTAGTGCTACATAAGTACATGCTACAGAAATGTTTCCATTCTATTTTCTTCAGCTATTAAGTTTATTTTGTGCCATAATTGCACAACTTCCTCCTTGGTACTAATCAAAAAGATTGAAATTTTGAAAAAGTGACGTTCAAAACGTATCATTGAGTAGAGTACAATTTTAGTTCCTCCTCGAGGTGGGTTCTAAATAAATATTGAAAAGTTGTCTACATCTCGCTCGAATAGTGCCTATTGACTTAACTATGTAGGCTATATGCTACGTGTTGAGGCTTGGGCCTGTGTTTATTTTTTTTTACATTGTAGATATTTCAAATTATATAGTAGATGCATAAATTTACCTCAAAATGATTGTTTCGTTGTGACTTTGTTTTCTAACTATATTAGTGTACTTGCCCAAAGTGAATATTTAGAAACATTCAATTGTTATTATATACTTAGTTGTATAATTACGAGTATTGAATACATTCCAAAAAGTTGCCTTTGATAAGCTCATAGTTGACTTGTTTACTCGGTTATTGACAAAAATGTCTATGAAGTTTGACCCGCTCACAGCTTACAAATTTTGCTCCTGACATTTGGAATCTCACACACCCGGGGAATAAATGTGTGTATAAATTTGCTTATTTGTGCAAATAGGTACTATAGTAAATAGGAAATGAATCATAAGGTAACTGTTAAGGTTTGAACGTAAGAAAAACTAAACTGATAATATTACAAGGAAAGAAGGATCTGAAATGCATCTCTTGAGCTTATTTCTGCTTGTAGGCTGAATGCCGGACTAATTTGACACAATTTGTAACCCCATAAATTTCCTGAAATCGTTATCAGTTGTGCATACTAGCGTCATGGAAGAACTGGTAGGGTGAATAAGAGCCAGATGTAACACTTTGACGTGTGTGTGTTAAATTCTCGTTAGAGCAGCTCTGCAGAAGACTTAAGCTCAGAGTTGAATAAAGTACATTATTTCAAAAGCAAAATTTACAGTTGCAAAGCTAAATTATCTAATACTAAGAATGACTGTCCTGTGTTTATATATAAATATAGACATTTATATATTTATTTATTTATTATATGTTCGATGTCACGCTCTTATCGAAATAGATAGGCAGAATTTAGCCCAGGTTGGAGGCTCTGGTTGTCCTCTCAATCTCCATAGAAAGTGATAGGCAGAAAATAGGCCGGATTGCAGAAAGTGGCAAACGTATCTTAAGCAGGGACAGTTGAAATTCCAACAAGTAAGACATCGCAGGCTTAGTCTAATTTGTAAGAGTATTAGCTTCTCCATACATCGAATGTAGGTACGGCAAAGTATAGGGCGACTTTATGTCTGAATGCACTTTTTGCGTTGCCGAAGTCGAAATCATAGCACTGAAGATATCAGAAGCTTCCGTTGGCACACTCATGCTTCTTGATTCTTGGTTTCTTCCCACAAATGATTTCGTTGTATGAGCTATTCTTCCCACTTTGATGCAATTTTCAACGAAACCGACGAAACATAAGTTTTCATAAGTTTTCTGTTACTGTTTTCCTCTGGCGAAGCATTTTTCTCTTCGTAGGTCAAAATTTGAGCACCTCAAATGAAACAGGTATTTGAGGTGAAAAGACTGTATCAACGGTATCATCGCTACAGAGCGAACACATTGTATATAAGCTGCTATTTTGTTCAAGTTTTTTTGAAGTGTTTTACTCAAGACGTTACTTCTGCCTGTCTATATAGAAGACCTAAGGATGACAGCACGACAAAGGATCAATGAAGTAAAGAAGAAAATTAAGAAGCAAATAAGAGAAGAGGAGATTCCGCACCGGCCTAGAAGCATTAGGCAAACATATAGGTTATTGCGTGAATTTTTCACGCACGGGTCCACTAGTATCTAAGGTTCAAGAAGGTAAGTTCTTAATCACAAATGCGAAATACCAGGCATGTGACGGAAACAATGTCACCTGGACTTCATACAAAGACACTCTTGAAAGCTCAAGAGTGCGTTTTTTGGTTTGGCAGTGCCTATCCTGAATGCACTATACTCGTAGAAGTAGTTACTTTTTCTTTTGTTACAAAATAAGACTATAACCTGGTATATATATAAAATAAATACAAAGAATCGAGTCAGGATTCGATCCGGGGACCTAGAGATTACCACGCCGCCACTCATACTACCAAGCCACAAACGGCTAAAAGCAACGCAAGCACGCAAGGTACTTGTGTTGCCCGCTGCATCTGTGCAAGGATATTAAGGCAGAGCCGTGCGTGTATGAGGGAGCTCATCCGTCTACCCTGAACAATTAATAACCTGAAAGATCTCACAGTTTCTCGTCCCGTCAACACCTGGTATTATCCAGACAGGGGGCTCTCCGTCCGCCCTTGTGTTTAAATAGAATAAATACAAAGAATCGAGTCAGGATTCGATCCGAGGACCTAGAGATTACCACGCCGCCACTCATACCACCAAGCCGCAAACAGCTAAAACCCTTGTATTTAAAGTTTTCGTTATGTAGATAAATAATTTGAAGTCTACATTGAAGATGTTATTATAGTAAGTCCGTGAAAAGTACAGAGCTGCTTCAGTTAATGCAGAAGTACAAAGTACGGCCAGTGTCTTATTGAAGCGCTGAGGGGGCGGATGCATGATTACGGATGCAGAGGCTGCCCTGCTGTGATAGTGACTGAAAGCTTACTACTGTAAGCCAGGCACAGATCGCCTAGCCCTTCAGGGTTACGACACATGTCCAATTAGCCTTTGAATTGTAACCTTGTAGCATTGCTGGGTACTGAACACGATGAAGTTCAAGGAGGGGAGTACAGCATCATTGACAATTTGTTCGTTGTTGCCAGTATTTTAAGCATCTTCTTAATAATCTCAGGTTATTAGTAGTCTTCTGTGTTAGTCATTCCTGTGCAATATATTTATGGTATTGGATAATGTAATGAAATTATACTGCATACCGCATGCATGGTGTTAGTGATGTTGCTATGTCCTGCTAGTATATAAATTTCAAACACTGAATATGAATTGTTTGTTATTTATAGAGCACCAAAATTTCTAATATTAGCGCACTGCTACCACTGAGGTCTGTCCAGTCTCCGATCCGTTAAGGGTTTTGTGTACTCTCTTGATATTTGGAACTTATTCAGGCGTTGCTTTCCTCATATCGAATGGAACTCCATTGTTCGTCTGTGTTTCATTTGAATTAATTAGCTGATATTGTCTACCTGCACAAGCATTGCAAATAATGACAACACCACGATTAAGTGTTGAGTGTAGTGAAAATCGGGGAAGTGATTTGTGTTTGAGCTCAGTGCCATCGCCGAGCTGTAGATCTAACAAGCTTTATTGCTACAGGCTATATTGTTGAAAGGAGGCGAGCAATTGTGGCAGTGCTAAACAATATACCGTACGTGATAAACTTACGTTCCTTTTTATATCACCTACCTCGTACGTGCAATAAACCGTGAGTACCATAGAAATTATTTTTACATTCAGACTTTGTTGGCGAGGGTATGGGTTGTGTAATACCGGTGTCCCCTCAGAGGGCATAGGATGGGCCATAGGCCATAAGGTGTGGTAAGTTAGTTCGCCCATCCCATGTTATGGGGAGTAGCGCCTCCAGGGGACCCTGTATTTTACCTTAGATATTATCCAGGCCTTCGGGACGTCTGTTTTAGGTGCCCACTGTGCGTCCTTCCGATTTTTTACTCTTGCTGATATTGATTTCTTCCTCTTCTTTTCCGACTTGCTACTCCCATGCGCATTGATGATGCGTGGGAACACCGGGCATGAGTTCCACGTGTCTGTCGACATACTATATGTCCCTTAAGCTTTCTCGCTTAGGACAGCTTAGTAATGAATCAGGGAGGCTAAATTATCTGATGTGCTGTGCGTCTGTTTCGCGCCCCTTTACTTTCTTCCATTTTCATACTCCCACTGGCGGTGTTCTGTTCTGACGTGCGGTTCCCATGGGCATTGATGCTGTATGGTAACACTTTCGTGTATGAATTTCACGTTTTTATCGACGAACTATATGTTCCTGGTTTCTTCCTTTGTTCGATCGGTTTTGTTGCGGAAGCGGAGGCTTAAACAAAACAATCGAATGATTGTCATTAAAAGTGGAGCCCTGTTTCGATACAATAGTGCTAATTTAGGGATGCAACAGGGAAGCACTACATTATCGTCCTAATTGATTTAGTTAGGGCTTGCTCTTTTATTGATGCTCCAGTGTTCTCTCAGTTCGTGGTTGTAGAGATTGCAGGGAATAGTATCGTCCGCCGTTTGAAACATTCTTTGTATGCTTCTATAGTGAGCCGGATTTTAATAATAGCCTAGTGCCACGTACAGATGCAATCGCAGTTTCATACTGTAATTAGGGCTTCTGGATATTTGTCGTTTAGTCTATTTGCAATCTTGGTTTGTGTCTGACTAGTTTTATTACATGGAGTTCATACTCTGAATTCCACTCACGTTTAGCGTTGCGCATGGTGCTTTCGCATTAATATTGCTTATCTATATATTAATACGCTAGTACCTACCTACGTCCGAACCTTTTGTGTCATGCTCTTCATCATTAATAGATAGAAGGAAATTCGAGCTTTGTTCAGTTCGGGCAGCTGGCGTATCTGGGATACGGCTGGTGACTTATCTCTCGGCCACAGGCCAGGTCTTTTTATTTGTTTTTACGCCCGAAATTTCTAAGAATAAATCTTTGGGAACCCGTACCGTGGTTTACTACCAAAGGAATTCCATGGGTCCAGCTAGACAGAGCAACGTATAAATATACCCTACGGGTCCACTTAGACAAGGGCAGCTTCAGTAATTGTTGTCCGCAAAAAGGCTGGTCGGATAAGATATCACACATGGAATCTCGGTGTTGTTTGTGATGTTGACGGGGAATTGCCATGGTACAATGCAAGGGTTTCACTGATCTATCTGAAGCGCCTTAAGCCAGACAGTGAACGTTTCACGGGTTCTGC
>LQNS02278096.1:21066567-21080921 GCA_001587735.2 Parhyale hawaiensis | reverse complement strand
ATACGACTTGTTTCTCAGCTGAGGTATCAGTTTCGTCGCTCTGCGTTGGACTCTTTCCATGTTATCGATATCTTTACAGAGATGATGCGACCAGAATTGAACAGCAAACTCTAAGTGTGGCCTCACTAATGCCTTGTACAGGGGAACGATGATGTCCTTGGACTTGTATTCGAAACTTCTGGTGATGAATCCGAGTACTCTGCTTGCCATTTTCACACTCTTGTCAACTTGCTGACTGTGTTGTATGTAGTTTGTTTGTAATAGTTATTCCTAAGTCACGTTGTTGGGTGACAGTAGCCAATTCCGTCCCATTCATTTTCAATGGGGTGGAAGAGTTCACCAGTCCTACGTGCATTACTGAGCATTTGTCGATATTAAAGTTCATCTGCCATGTTGCGCTCCATTCCATAAGGTGGTCAAGGTCTTGTTGGAGCTCAGCTCTTTTCATTGTAGAATGGCATAGTTTTGTATCATCCGCAAATTTACTGATTTTACTACGGATGTTAAGATCGAGATCATTGATGTAAATTGAGATGAGACAGCTTCTAGTGTGTGTCTTTTTAGTGTGTCTTCTCTCTGTTTCTAGTTTAAATTTTGTGAAGAAAAACTGTTTGTAACAGCGTGCCACTGAAGCGCTAGTAAAGGTTTCTACTACTACATGTTAAGTTTTAATATCTAGATTATATAGTTTTATTTATTCAAATTCATATATTCTGGCCGTGTTAGTGATTATGCTGTGGTTGCATATAGCGCATTCCCATAATTCTTCGAGAACAGCCGCCTGAACACTAGCGCTCGACCGAAGACAGAGGCCTGTAACCTCGTCGGGATCTAGCGGCTCCTTCTGGCTGTGCTGTTGGGGATAATACCCGGGATATATTCTTCTTATCTGGTTCGTCCTGTCCCTGCCACTGTATAAATGGTCATCATTCTCCCAACGGTCGTTCGAGTGTCTTCTCCTCAAGAGGTGTTGCAGCTGGCTGCAAGTTCAAATCCTGGTGACGAGGTTAATTTGTTAGGTTAGGTAGTTCTCTTTACTTCCCTGCCTGAGGGACCTCGCGGCCAATTTAATAGAAATGCCCTGAAAAATTTTCTCATCAGATGTGGCCTCTAACCATAAATTGTGATAAATCCATTACGATAAATGCTATCGTCAACTAAGGCCATACCCTTCTCTTTGTGAATTACATATACTTTATGTAAAATTAATAATGATAAATAAAGTTCTAATTACAACTATTTTATAATACAAAATGAGACATATTGCACACCCTAGCGGCGCATGAGCCTGTGGTTAAACACAGGAATAGTTCGGCGCGGTATAGGCAGAGTGCCATCACTGAAGCGCTAGTAAAATTTGTACTACTGCTACTTCCCCGTCTGCTCTATTAAGTGGCCGCCGGAGGGTGGTTAGCGACGCATCCAATGAGACGCCTACCAACTCTCGTGTGAGGGGCCACGGAAGAGATCCTCCTCATGGGTACCTACTTCCTGCGTCTTATCTTTTCGTTCTCGTCTCTTCGAGTTGCCTTGCGCCCAATTTTCACTTACAGTGCACTAGTTCGACCGTAAAATTTCTACACGAATGTCAACATTAAATTCACCGCTGAATCGCTGATAATCTACAGAGAGGGATCATTAGATGAAAAAAACGGCATCGGAGTGAACTAGATCTTTTTTAGATGGTATCATGTACCTTCATCGCTTCAAATAGGCTAATAATTGTTCTATTTGCCTTAGATCTTGGAAAAAATTGATTGCTAGTTTACACTGTACGGTTTATGGATTCTACTTGCTCATATTGTTAACGTCTCGTAATTGAAGGGTTGAATTTCCCCTATCTAATTTCCGCACTTGGGTGCGAAATGTCTCAATGAATAATTTGATACAGATTAGTCATTATTATAATGTTTTGGTAATAACGACAATGTTGTTTCTGTCTGATTATTTTCATGGCTGTCTCGTGAGATTGGTTGTGGAATATATGTTTTTGCTTGGAAATAGAACCCAACTGTGTTGGCAACATTCACAAATTCCCATGAAAATATTTCAGGACTGTATGTAACATCTGGACCGTGTTACTGTTACTTTCTGTATGTATACTATTGTCTGAACAAGAAAGTTTTACTGTTAAATGCAGGTATACGGCATAACTACTGTTATCTTGCTAGTTGAAATAGTCTTCCGTATTCAAGGGACCTCTCACGCTCAACTGCCTTATCTTCACGCTCATATCTGTCTTTCCCGCTCGCTTTGCTTCATTTCTCTCTTTCTATTTCGACTGATGATCTCGGGTTGGTATTTCCTCTGCATTTCTGGTTTGCTGTACCTATGCGTGTTGATTGTGTTGAACCACCCCATATGTGGCTTTTACCTTTCTCTCTACATATTGTGTATCCCTTCTCCTTCCAGCTTAACCCTTTGTCTCATAGCGTGGACTCTGTACAACATTTCATAAAGTGTTATGCCTTTAAGAATGCCAAATTAATTCGTGAGAGGAAGGGGCAAATCGTTAATGACCACCGAACGTGTAAGGACGTCGGGCTACTCACTGCTACGATTCAAGAGCGTTGTTGTTGAGTTGAATCCAAGAGAGTGAGGCTTGAGCACCACCCTCTTTGATCGAATGGAGGAAATACGGTCAGGCGTTTCAATCCTGCAGGCAAGTGCTACAGGCCCCAGTCTACGTTGAAACCTAGGTGGGGCCGCGCCTCAGTCGGACCAAAGTCCTGAGGGGACTAAAAGGGGAAGGTTTGAGTAAAGTGCAGTGTGCTACACTGCGTCGATCCTTGCTACACTCGAAGAAATTTTAGAAGCACCTCGGTGCTGGCGGTCAATGCAGCAAGTTAGGTACCCTTATAGCAGGTCACATTCTCTAGGGAAGTGTGGAAGTAACGCTTGCTCTAGCCCGTCAAGCCCATCAAGTTCATGGGGCAGGGTCGGCCGCACTGGGGGTGCAGTCACCAGCTCATGCGCTATAAGTAAGCCCCGTGCTTTACTGCGGCACTCAAACATTCAAAAATTGCTGCCTGTGTTGCCCACGAAATGATCAATTCCTGAAATCTAAGCTGCTTCTGTTGTAGTATATGGTGTAGAGGGCACTTTTGTTGTAGGGGGGGGGGGTGATGGATGTGCCCCTTTTTCCTTATATGTACAGTAAAGTCCCACATAACGCGATCCACAAAGCGTGATATTCTTGCTGCACGACAGAAAATTGTTTGAGAAATTCACACAACGTTATCCATGTAGCGCAAATTGTACAGTAAAATTGATAGTGCCTCCTTGATGTTTTCTGCTGTTTTGATTGGAAGAACATGCCAGTTTTGCGGTAACTAAAATACTCTGACATTTATTGATAAATTGAAGATACCGTTTTGCACCAATGTTAGCCTTAAGTATATACGAAGAGCCCATTACATTAAATTTGCACATTCTGGAATGCATTTCCAATTTAGTAGAATAATTTTTAAGATTTATATAATGCTTGCACTTGGTAAGTCCTTAAAATTTGCATGAAATACTATTTGAAGTAAAAAGCCAAAGCAGACTTTTTTTTAGAATAGTCTACTTTATTTCACCTCTAAATCATGTTTTCTATGAATTTCAGGGATGACTATAAAAAGTTTTAGATCGTGTTATGCGGATAACCGTATAGAGCTATACGGGATTTTACTGTATATACTTCATGCATAAGAGATATACTAGTAAACTGAGCATCCAGTATCTCACCATTTCTTTCGGAAATCCGCTTGTCTTCCCTGTCTTGTTCGACACTTATTTCTTCTTAGCTTTTCTTAACTCGATACTTGTCGGAAAAGTTTCTTTATTGTAATGCACTGTCAGTCGCGACCATGCACTATGTACGCTAGGATAACTTGTTTGTTAAGGTATATCTGTTTTAATCGGCGTTTATAGTTTTAGCTTCTTTTATATTTATGGTTTCCGTAGGCTGGTACATATTTGTTTTCCAAGCCTTCTTTACTTGTGTGATTCCTGTGGAGTTTATTCCTCTTCATTGTGCAACAACGGATTTCGAAATTGTTCCTTCTGTAACGAATTTATTCTCCTCGCATATGGCACTGTCATGTCTGCAGTCACTTCGTCGTGCTGTCTTTTTGATCATGCGAGCTTTAGCTCATTCCGCTGCCGAGTTATTGTGCGTGCTTGATTCCGTAGACGTTTTATTGCTGCTACACTCCGTGCTACTGATTATCTCATTTCTATTTCGAAAAAGTAGCAGCGAAAAGCCTATTGATCACATTACACAGTGATGAATCATGGGGGCTGGGTTGCATACAACGGTATGAATTCCGTAATCGGTAATTCCTGAGGCTCTGACTGTAGCACGTTTGTTTACTCCTAGGCACTGAAATATTTTCCAAATAAACTGCCGCTAATACTGAGTCTGTTGCTCATTCTCATTGTAGGTTAGCGGGAGCAGAGGAGGAACCTTGCATTCAGGGTCTTCTGTTGGTACGGATGACTTCTCCTCATACCCTGCCGGATCATGGACCGTCTTGTCTGACAAGAACAAAGCATCATCGTCTGCTGACACGGACACTCCGGTCTCTGGTGACACAAATAGCATTTATGGCCTTGGGAATGATGGGACGTCTTCTTTTGGTGACGGCCCGGCCAGCTCCCTCATACCGGATGTTAGTCTGAGTTTGGCCGATCCTCCAGCATCGGGGGAGAATAGCTCGGGTGCTGCTGATCCTTCCCTTGCTCCAGAGACACCGGCGCTGCCTCCTCAAGCCTTATTGGACTATTCTCAGTGCACCACCCGCAGTGGACAGTATTGTTGCCCTGTGTGCTCCAAAGTCTTTAGGTTCTTCAGCTTCGACTTCGCAGTGATGTAGTAAGTGTGACCACTTTTCGGAATGCGAACGGTAGACACACTGAAGTCTACGTTAGTCTCCCTGTTAGAGTTCAACGTGTAGTATACATTTGTATTGGCCGACGTGCGAAGCGTAAATATGCATCCTCAACTTCGCTAAGAATTTGATGGGAAAATCCATGTTATTTAGCTTTTCTTACTTGATATCTATCGAGATAGCCTGAATAGCCTGCAAAATGCTCTTACATTGAAAGAAAATGACCAAGCCTAGTCTCTTTTACGTCATTGCGGTGAAGTTGGGTCACTATGTTAACACGCCTTACAGATTCCCGAAGGATCTCATTAGTGCGATCCCGGATGTACATCAGCAGTTGGTTTCTGCACCAGTTTTGTGAACAACAAATCCTAAAAGAGAGCGACACACCATCAACTAAATTAGTTTTATAAGTGAGAAGTTCTTGTTTCTGAAGATAGATCGCTGTTGTATCGTGCACCCATCGACTACGGCGGGGAAACCCTTAATATAATCTATAATAATAATAATGTGAACAACAGAAATGTAGCTAGTGTCAGCGTGAAAAATCGTACAGCGCGCTCCTACTCTATTGGTGGGACTGGCATTTTTGAGCGCCAATAAAGACAGCTGCAGTGCCCGGGTCCATGCGTAATTTGAAAATACGAGGCAATGTTCCTTGCGCGTGAGAATTGTTGCACTAGCCACCGATTACTATGCTTGTAAAATTGTGATGCACCTTTGTCTTTTTTGCAATCGGTACCTAATTCTTTCTTCAGCCAATTCTAAACATTTTTTTTTTTTTGAACGGTGACGATGATGACGATAGAATCACTTTTTTTTATTTCCATATTACGCTTTTCTTCGGCATTGTGTGATGATTTAGAGAGGCAGAGATATTTTGCTATTTCACCCAGGGTTGCGGAGTCGGAGGACTTGAGGGGGAGTCAGAGTCGGAGTCGGCAGTTTTAGCACGACTCCTGGATCCCATTTATAAACTAATATCAATCAATTTAGAACTTTCTGTCTCAAGTTTCAAAAATTAATAAAAATATTTGTAAATCTGGACATATTTTGTTTTTGGCTTAATGTATGTGTTTGCCATTGAGAATGGACTACCTAGATTGTCTAATGCCAAGGTACAGATGTCAATTACTTGATATAATTTGATAGCCTAATTTCTGTGCCATGATATTCAATAATCAGAATGGAAATCTTCTCAAATAGTCCTGGCTCTGGAGGGTGTCTGTGTTCATTTCTCTTTTACCGCCATGCCCTGTATTTTTCTATTCCATATGATGACATTAAGAAAAAGTTGGGTAGAACTTTCGCACAGGTACATTTTGAGAGGGCGGCATGGGGGGGGGGCAAAATTATTGATTGTGGATAGATTGTTCTGAAATTTGCACAGTATATGTAGTTTTGAAAAAGAAACACATTTTGCTTCCACAACGTTTTCTATTTATGCCGTAGTTTTTGAGATAATGAAAAATATATATAAATATACACCTATATGTAGCTAGGTATTTTTCTAATTTCAAAAGGATAGAACTCAGTGAGTCTTCACACTATAAAAAAAAAGACAGTTTTGGAATCCTTGAAACATTCCTAACAAAACTATAGAGCTGGATTCTCCACTTTCTATTTTTTTTATCACTATCTAAAATATAGGAAAAAGCAAAGGATTTAGTTTTGAGCTGTGATAAAAAGAAATTATGAGGCCAAACCAAAAGTGAAAAATCCAGCTCTATAGTTTTGTTAACCCTTAAATGCATAGCGTGCCATATATGCAGCATATACCAATTGTATTATTTCTACGGGTGTGCTATGATTAAATCAGGCATTTAAGGGTTAAGAAAGTTTCAAGGATTCCCAAACTGTCATTGTTTTTATTCTAGCATGAAAACTGAATAAGTTATATTCTTTTGAAATAAAAAAAATACATAGCTATAAATAGGCATATATTTATATATATTTCCTATTATTTCAAAAACTAAGGCCTAAATCAAAAAAGTTGTAGGAGCAAAATGTGTTTCTTTTTCAAAAATACTTACAGCTAGTCAGCTACTGCACAAATTATGAACCAATCTGTCCGCAATTGATCATTTTGCCCCCCCCCCCCCAGGTGCAGAAAGTTCTACCCAACGTTTTGTATAATGTCTTCAATTTAATGTCCCTAATGCTGCAAAATATTGTAAATGTACAAAACTACTTGCATCTTTATTTTAATATGTGTATATATATATATATACTAGCAACTATTTTGACATATTTAATGTTGACATTAAATACTAGTTGGACCTAGGAATTGGAGTCGGAAAATCTTGAGGACCTGGAGTTGGAGTCGGAAATTCTGGAGAGCCAGGAGTCAGACCTTGAACCATCCGACTCCGCAACCCTGATTTCACAGCAATGGACGCCAATTGGTTACATCTATGCAGATCGAACTTATCTCACTACAGTAGGTGCAGGCTAGCATATGTTGCTATCATTCGAACACCCGTTAATTATTTCAGTTCCAACAAATAACTATACACTCTGTTATTACAAAAAGACAAAGCTGCCTAATGTTATCAAAACCCGGTGCATAAGGTAGATGCCAGACAACTTGGTGTATTCCCTTACGACTGCTAGTCGCAAATTTTCCCACTGTTGATGTTGTCTGGTGGCAGAGATATAATCGATAGCCATCTGTTCATGCGAAACGTTTGCAGAGTTTGTTGTCACATTCTAGGGGTTGGTTACAATACGGTTTTATCGACTTCCTCATCCTCTACGTATATTTCCCATGCCTAGAAGAAACCCTGTCGCTCTTTCATCGTGTTTCCGTCAGTTTGCTATTTTGTAGTCAGCCTAAAATTTCAAAAGTGAATAGGTTGAGGTTTATTGAACGTGCAGTGTATATAAGTAGCTATTCCCTTACTTTTAATTTCCATGTTGCTTAGTCAATTTTATGTGAAGGTATGGTCGTATTGTCATATTTTATTTTTTAATAAATTTTAACTCTTCATTTACCGAATCATGCGGAACATTTTCACTTTGTATTCTTTTGTTTATCTAATTTTTTTACTTGTCTGATGTACCAAATGCATGTTAGATCATTGCCTACCTATAGTGTTCTCACATCTGCTAGTATTATAATGGTTTTACAGCGTCTGTCTAGATTCCTAATGCACTCACAGTGGCTGGATGTCGTGACGCTATATAGTACGGGCAATCGTGCCAATCTAATGGCAAGAAAGGTAAATTCTTGCTGTGCTTGGCTTGTTGCGTCGATATTTCCAGCGTTCAGACGCTGTGCCGGAGTACCGACCTACCAGTATTGGGGTTAGGCGGGGAGTCGCAGTTGTCGCGTGGGCCTTCCGCCTCTGACAAATTGGTCGACTTGTGCCGCGTGCACGCTCTGGAGCCAGCGAGCGTTTATCTTCAGGACGAACCAGTGCATGTCGACTTTCTACTAGGGCTGTGCGGCCAGGTTGGCTTTACCTTTACCTCTGCATGAGCCTTAGTCCCGCAGTAAGTTAACCGTGGCTGGCTGGTTCCGCTGTCCCTGTTGTGTATAATCTGTTTGTAAGTTTGGTTTTAATCGTATGCGCGTTATAATCAACATTATCTGGTGGACAAGTGGGATAGGGGCGTTAGAATACAGTGCATTCTTGAACTTTTTTGTATTTATACGCGCTCCCTCTGTACGTATAGCACATTCTGCTTCGCCTCATGCAAGTCATTACCATCGGCTACGCGAATCTTGATGCCCTCTGCTATCGATTTTCTGATTAACATTGCATTGCAACCGAAGCGAAAAAATCCAAAATATTTCTAGTGACGCAATGAGTGTTTTTATTAGCGAGAAGAATTATTCATCACCATCGGTAAAAGGCAAAGTTAGTTTCGATAAATTTTCGGTTATTTTGAGATTCAATGATTGTCGCCCATCGCTGTATTTGCAAAGTTGGGCTTGTTGCTGTGGAACATATTCCTGGAACCTTTGACTTTCATGAGGTTCTTCCGTCAATTAGAACACGCTTTGTGGAAGTTTCATCTGTCAGCCGTAGGAACTACAATTTGCGGCAGCCTAGAGTACTGACCTCCTGGCACTGGACGTTGCAGGTTCGAAAGTCAATCCAGGCAAGTGAGCTCTTGGTGCGCTGACTCAGCGCTTGGCATCTGCACTGCTACCGGGGGGGGGTACTTAACTCTTTCCAGAAATGGGGAGGGTAGGGGAGCCACGAGTCGTTGCATAAGAGCCTTTCGTCTATGGCGCCAGCGCTTGACGATCTGTAATCGACTGCAGTGTTACACTACTCGGAGGCCAGTTGGCGTATCTCCGCAGCACGAATCAGTACGCGGGGGTTTCCCATGCTGACTTTACCTGTACGTTGTGGACGCTGTCGAGGAGGCTATGGTGTAGTTTGTAGCATTGCGGTAGAGCTCAAGCAGAGACTCCCTCACAGGAGAGCCTCTCAAATAGAGAGCCCCAAAACAAACTAACTTGAAACGTAGACTCTAGAAAACGCCATTTGTCGTGCGTTATCGCAATAGCCGCTGCATTGATTGCATGAACAGCAAACTGGTGTAGTTAAGTTTGATTGGTAGCACCTATATTCACTGGTATTACATAACGATTTCCAATGGTGTTAGCCAAAGATACTGTCTTACGTACGCAGAGAAAACAAGCATGGTGGAGAACTTGTCTCAAAACGGCGACTCATCCCGAAACGAGACGGTATGTGTGGCCCACGTATGAAAGGAAATAAACTCTGAGTCAAGAACTTATGCAACAATTTTGTAGATGGTTGTAACGCACGGTAAATTGTTTATGGCTGTGGATACCGAAGTAGTCGTAGTTGATGCTTTATTGTTTGATTTATATGTGTTCACTCATTCATTCCTTAGCAGCATTCAGGATTCAACCCTGCAATACGTCGTTACACGTTCAGCTGCGTAAATAATGGAGGGAGTTTGGTGTAATGTTCGTTTTTGTGCAGTTTTATATAGCATTCTGTTAGTGGATTCTTTCGATATGTTCCGAACTGAAATGTCGAGTGTCTGTGTAGCGCGCCCTTACAAAGAATTCAGTTTTGTCATTTTCTTGAAAGCTATCGTTAATCACTAGGTATTTGTGAACAGTGATCGACTTCGATGCTTTTAGTCACCTTTGTGTGGTTGACTTTGCTGTGAAAATTTTCTGATTTTAACTTTGAACAACTTTTAAATTGATTCAACTTATAAGATTTTGGCGGCCTCTCGTGTATTCAGTGTTGTGCTCAAGTTTGTAATAATTTCATGTCCCTGCTTTATTTTACTCTCACCTCTTTTTTTATGTCCCTGTATCTTCGCTTTCTGCTTTGACCATTCACATCCTATGAGTATCTCTACGTCGAATCTGTGAGTAGGTAGCCTAGGCCTGATGCTTGGCATTGGCTCACGCACAGAAGTTCACTCTTGGAGCTCTTATATAGTGACAAAATATTAACCACTTTTATCGCGCACGTTTCGGTCGCTGCTGTTGTCAATAACGCACTTGTAACTTATTCCTAGGGTGCACCGGCAGAGGTGCCATTTCATTGCTCTCCTCACCGCCTGCAGGTCACAGACGTCCACCACCCTGCGGCCCAACTCTGGACCATCGATCCAACCCCACCTACCCTCCCGATGGTAACAAGCGGCGGTTTTCCGCTGCCTGCTCCGGAGATTTCCAAAGAACTGGTTCTCCAGAACGTCTCTGCTTCACACGAGCACGGATCGGCTGTGCCCCCGCCGTCCCTGGACGACTCCGGTCCCTCTCACGAGGTCACCGACGCTGACGCTCCTTCTGTCCCGCCTCTCTCTTCTGTTAACTTTTCCGAATGCGTGTCCAGCAATGGAGAATACTTCTGCCCTGTTTGCTCCAAACCTTTCATCCAAAAATACAAACTTAAGCGCCACTACTTGATTCATACTGGCGATAAACCCTTCGTGTGTCCCCTATGCGACTTCAAGTGTAATCAGAAAGCTAACCTTAAGGTGCACATGTTTTGTAAACATTAGCTATAACGTATAAATGTGTTCTATACCTTTTATTCTATATTATTATCAGTTAACTTTGAAGTTGTGACTCGTGTACGAAGAGGGTTTTAACAACACGCACTGTTTTTGTGTTGTTTAAAAAAAAAAAAAAAAAACTTGACAAGATCAGTGCTCAATGACTAAGCAGTGCTTTTATGTAATCTTACCCCTCACCTGCTGTTAGGAAGATGTAGATACAAAGGAATGGAGTTAGCGGCCTGTCAGAAAATTAAGGGGAAGCCTCTCACGAGTGTATGTCCACACATCGGCAATAGGCATGGTTTACTCAAGTCGAGAGTGAATGTATACAAATCAGACAGTACTGAAGGAAGTTTGAATAAAAGTTGCCCCAAGTAACCTCCGAGGATTCATGTGGGCGGGGCATATTCATATCTGCCTTAATTAGAGTGACTATCACCAAACCAACTCTGGGATCAACTATCCTATCTCCCGATCATTGAAGCACCTTTTCGGATTGACTATTGTTGCTCCCGTAATATCATTTGCTACCGTTAAAATGAGTGGGGGTTTTTGCGTCTGGCTGCAGTTCCTGCTCATAAGGCTAGTTTGTAAATTAGGTAGTTCTGTGCTTCCCCTTTCTTCTCCGTAAGTTGGGCTGCCGAGAGTGGTAGTGTCGTACCTCACGAAATTTGTACCTGCTCCCGTGTGAGGGGACCACCGATGGGGTCCTCCACAGTAGTGTTGTTCTTCTCTCTTAGTTTCTGTTTTCCTCTATCATCTCAGAAGTGCTTGGTCATCCTATGTTACAGGAAGTAGTGCCCTAAACCGAACCTAATAATAATATCTATGCCTTCGCTAAGCCTTCGGCACATCACTCCTTCGTGCCCACTTAGTTTCCTCTTGGCGTTTCCCTTCGTTCTTCCTCTCTTTGTGTCATAGCGAACCCTGTGGCTAGGGAGACTTAAAATAAGAGAGTATAGTGATAATAATATTATTAAAACAGTGCAGTGGTCAAACTTGGAGACGCAGCGCTCACCTAGGTGAGCCCGGCGTCTATGCAAAAACTGTCGGGCAGAGATGCTGAGGTAAAATGTTCTACCCTCGTTGCGATGTGGCGTAGCAACGCTGCGCTAGCTAGCCCATTTGTTATTAGCTCATTACTCCCATAATGTATCATTTTTAGTTAAAAATTATAGCATTGCGGCTGTGCTCTTCGGCGGTTGTTCATGTCGTCAGTTGCATTAGTGTTATTCGCTTTAGCGAGAGGAAATGCTGCGTTTTAGCTCTTCACTGCATGACGTCATCTTGTCTCTCCTGTAGAAATGAAAATAATGAGCGTGTGATATAACTAAATTACATAATGCATTATATGGTAACCTAAAATTGCGAGCTTATCCCCTGCCTATAGGACGGCTGGCTTAGCTGGTCTCGGTGCCGCTCGAAACTTAAAGCTCCCGGAGGAGGTGCTTCCATTCTGCGGCGTACGGGTATAGTTAGCCTACCGTTGAATAGACCAATCATCAGACTGTGCCCGTTAGTTATGAGACAGCAGTTAACTTCCATGCCCTAACACACACGTTACACTTCGTAGGTCATAGTATTTTAAGGCAAATTAATTCACGGAAGAAAGGGTAAACTCTGCAGTGTAGCTAATGCGCTTTACCATCGCTCGAGCAGCGATGACAGTGGTTAAAATGGAAACATAACCGTGATATTTAGAAAATTCCGAGAGACCAGGTAATCGTTCTTCTATGTTGACAGTGCTTGTGCCCTAGCTATCAATTTCTGTGTATGCATTGTCTCCCTAATCATTCTAGGTTGTATGGTCATCCACGCTCTCGCAGATATGGCGAGTCGCAGTTCTTACCAACTCTCATTTAACAAATACGGTAGAAGCCTTTAAAGTTTGTAATGGTTATATTACTCATGCAGTTGGTGCGCCTTGCTTTTCAGCATTGAGTTTTCATTTCTGTGCTCGTGATGAATGTCATTACGCAAAAAGACGTCAGAACGAAAGAAATGACCTTGTGCCGCTGTTTAGTCCGTGTGCACGTTTTGTTTATTTCTATTCTGGTATGAGGATGTTCCAGCCTGCTTGCCATAATTCATTTTCTAACATCGTATAAAATGAACCTCTGTTTTGACCTAGTGTTCTATAAGCCTTTATCTATGCTATTTTTTGTTAAGTATTATTGACAATGTTGTTCACTCCCATTTGTCAAGATCTTTGAACATCTCATACTATCAGAATTAAACTGGCGATACTATTTCTTGCTCTGGCACTTATTGTTTTGAATAACAGGTGTCCTCTTCCTTTAGGAACAGCAGATCTCCCTCCGTGCCGGATCAAAGCAAAATCGTCAGTCGCTGTTCGAAAACCAACCGCTGTCTTCGGTTAGCCTCCATGCAGGCCATTGCGACATTACTCCCTCGTCCTCCCACTCTGGTCTCTACCCTGCCAGCGAGTCCGACCCCAATTATATGGACATATTCCACCCGACGTCCAGTGTACAGACCCAAGAAGTGGATTATTCAAACTTCTTCCAGACATTTCCAACGTTCAAAATTTCTTCCGCCTCAAGAGCTCGGTTGTATCCCACCTACTATGGACCGTTCCTTCCTTTCGACGAGTTGGACTTGTCGGCCCTCATGACTGAACCAAAACTGTTCCAGTGTCCAGGTTGTCCAAGAACCTTTGGCTTTAAATCAGAATTTAAAATTCATTATATGATACACAGCGGAGAAAAGCCCTACAAATGCTCGATTTGTTCGTATGGTAGTAACCAAAAGAGTCACCTCAAGCGGCATATGGAGCAGAGACACACTTCGTTCCCTCCTGCCCAGGAGCAATTCTCGGGCCTCGAGTGAGTACTGGTCTACTTCAACATTAGTTGGTTTTCTTAAATTCTCTCTACTGCTATTGCAGCTTAGTCTGTGTCTTTCTTTCAATATTGTATTAGATTAAATATCCAACTGTGGGTGGATTCAACGGTTCATCGCTGAAAGAAGACTAGTCACTTCTGTACTCTCGAAGCCATCGTCGTCGCTGTGTACGCGCCAGAAGAAGCATTAATTTTTTTTAGTTTGGTTACTAGTAGCCTGTGAATTTGAGGACCTCTTAATCCTTAAGTGCAGTTGATGTTTCAGTTTTCTTTTCTTTATGCTCTTTGATCACGTGTCAAATCGGTCTGCAATGGATTTGACACGTTCTACCTGATGGTTTGAAGTCATGGGCGTCAGTTCCAAGTGCTTAGCGTAGAATTTGCACTTTATCTTGAGCTTTCGTTCATATTAAATTATATACCGATTAATTATTCGACGGAGCACATATGTGACTTCGCTGTCACAGTTGTCGCTGCTATTATAATAATAAATTCATTTATTTTTCTCATAAGGTACTGTGACCAACAAGATTAGGACACAGCGCCTGAGGTTTTCATGATTAAAACTAACTTAAGAATAATACTAAACACTAGCATCAGAGAGTTATACATA
>LQNS02278096.1:21047858-21061106 GCA_001587735.2 Parhyale hawaiensis | reverse complement strand
GGCAGGGTCAGACTAGGTTGCCCGTTCTCTTGTGGGTGAAGGTGCTAAAATATATTTTTGATAGGTACTAAAAAGTGCTAAAAAGTACTAAAATCCAACACTAGAATCCCTGTAGACACCATGTAGTATCTTGTGTTTGCCGATAGTCTCGCTACTGAAAATGACCGTGTCAGCTGTTGTGCACGCGCGCCCTGGCCCTGCTGAACGTTGCTGCTTAGATCTCTCTTCGTAGTCTGGGCGGTGGTTAAATGGACTGTTAAATAATAATCATCGTCATAGTGTCATAGTTAATTCCTGTATGTACAGTGTCCTACCAAGCAGTTCCCACTGGCGTGATTCAACGTTTATCACTTTTGCTCTAACGAACGGAGACTGTGTTTTAGAGCTATTCAATAGCGAAACTTATTGTCATTGATGTTCTTCTTTACACGTTTCCCTTCCTAATGAAGGCAGCGGCAGACGCCAGACAGCTCAACCCAGGAAGCAAAGAGCGTAACGGGAGGACTCACTAGAAGTTAGCATCAAAAAGTGACATCATCGACGAGTCTATGGCTGAGCAGCCTAGGAGTATTTTAACTAATTTAAGCAGAAAAATCGTCTTAATTTCCAAAATTCATCTCTAGCGTATAAATAAATTAGGAGAACATGTACGAATTTAGCAATTATCCTTAGAAATTTCAGTGCATGCTGGTGGAAACTTTCACAGCACTAGCGCCGCAATTGGTCCCTTTCGGTGACCTGATTTAATTTCTTTTTCTTAATTGAAGCCTTGTTTACACTTCATATTCAGTACACAGTGCTCTTCACAGAACATATTTATTTCTTACTAACAAAGATAAGCACCATTATAGCCAATTCTGTACGCGATAGAAACCACTGTAACAGCGTATTGCTCCAACTTTCTTTACTTGACAACATTTTACAGTATTTTGCAGCTCAAGTAGCTGGCCAGTCATGAGCGGGAACTTGAATGAAATAAATCGAAAAAATAAGGTGATATGTTCAAGAAAACAATATATATACGAAGGCCCGAGGCCCCACACTCAAATACTTCGACTCGTCGATGTGGTGTAAATTTGCTACGTGCGGTCTCGGCTAAGTTTTATTTTTGTCCTACTGAGTCCTCCCGTTGCATTCTTTGCTTCCTGGCTCCACCCCGATAATGTTCTCTTGTGCTCGTAAGGCGTCGTGGAGCACTTCTAACAGAAGAACCATTCATCAATTAACTGATCCCAAGATCGTGAAGTCACAGCCCGAGTGGCCGTCACCTGTGCTATGTTTCTAAATATATTTAAATTTATAATTTATTAGCTATATTTATTTTATTTATTATTTTACGCAGACTGGAGCTCCGGGTTTTGTTAGTTAGGTTCGCCCATCCTATGTTACAGGCGCGGCGACCCCAAGGGGCTCGTGTAGGTTACCTTAGCCATTAGCTAGGCCTTTGGGACGTCTGCCTTTCGTGCCCACTTTACTTCCTTTCCTATTTCATACTCCTACTTGCTCATGCTTTATTCTGTTCTTTCTCTTTCCGACTTGGTGTTCCCATGCGCGTTGAGTCGCGAAGGGGCCCCACGTTTCTCTTGCCATTCTTTTTTCCTTCTTTCTTCTTCCTCTCTTTGGATCACAGTGTACTCTGTGGGTAGGAAGGCTTAAATTAGGAATATAATAATAATATTGAAAAAAAGGGAATTACGAGATTTTCCATGAGACTGTAGACATCACCGTCCATGTCTTGGATGTTGTGTCACGATTGTTGGTGGTAACATGAACCTACATGACATATTGTCCTGTTCTACAGCACTAGGTGTCCTTAGCTGTCTTTGATTTTGATGTAGGTCCCTATCAGTCTGGAATTTGATGTGGATCTATCACCGTGAATCCCTCTAACCAGGGCTGTCAAACTGATATGTACGCACGTGCGAGTTTTATCGATTTGTATTACATGTAGTCTTCGCTATAGTGTCGAAGAACCCCATTAGCAAATAAGGTGATGTTCATCCCCTGTGCTGTCAGGCTGTTGGATATTTTAGCCCTGTCGTGCGTACTCTGCGCGTTAGTAGCCGTTACAAATACAGTGTTGGTTCTACGAGAACCGTTGGTCAATCCATGCACGAAAGAGTTAAAACGCGAGCAGCTTTTACCAAAGTATCTGCTGAGCGGGATTCACCATTGCCTAGAGTATATAAGATTACGCAGGTTGTTGTATGTATTACGCGGCCATACCTGGGCCCAGTTGTGCGCTGCAGATCCTAGTCTTTAAAGTGTAACTAATTGAAACAGGGACTGGGTGCAATTTTTTTCCTTTCGGTACGTATTTCTTCTTGACATCAGAGTTAATCCTTTACCCGGCGAGTGACCATCTATGATTACTTCCATAATGCTGTTCCTACGGAAGATTATTTCAGCCCCCCAGG
This sequence comes from Parhyale hawaiensis, assembly GCA_001587735.2. Taxonomy (NCBI): domain Eukaryota; kingdom Metazoa; phylum Arthropoda; class Malacostraca; order Amphipoda; family Hyalidae; genus Parhyale; species Parhyale hawaiensis. Next base: position 21,058,689 of record LQNS02278096.1, on the reverse strand, counting down.
AAAGAGGTACCGGTAACTCATGTCAGTCTCTCCTCACGTAAGTCGGCGGTTTGCCAGGTGTGTATCATGTTTTTATTGTAATTTATTAAATATTTGTGTGATTGCTTTATCCTGAAACTGACATTTGAGGTTGGTGATGGGGCGTGAATGCCGCGTGATAATGTCGGCAGCCCGTAATAGCATTTGATACCTTTTGCTTTTGGGAGCTGGTCAAATCGAATGCTCTTCCAGTATCATTCTGATCCTGTGTGTTTGAAGCTATATCAGTTAGTTTAAATATGTGTATCTACGTTAAGAATAAGTTATTGTGATTGCGTGGAGCGTACCTCTGCTATGCGCTCACCACGCGCTCATTCACATGATGGAGTGTTGTTATTTTAGTGAGGCACTGACGGATTATGTAAGTAAAACTTTTGATGTTTGATTACGCAATTGTCTCATTATCCTTCTCCTGTAGGTTATATGAGGAGCGTTATGTTGGATTCAGCTGGGTTATATGAACACTGAGGGCTACATTCTGGCGAGTCCTATCCCTGTCAGAATATATATATATGGGCCTCAGGGCCCCAAGGGTTCTCCCGACTGTCTTCTCTACAGAGGGTATTGTAGCTAAACCGCAGTTCATGCTGAGAACGTCAGTTATGTGAGGTAGATTCTCAATACTTCCCCTTATGTTCCACTGGGTAGGCCGCCGATTGAGGTGGCTGACCTGTACTACGGGGCTTCTATCTTCTTCCGTGTAAAGGGCCATGGAAGGGGCCGTCCACACGGGTAATGTCTTTCTACTATCTTCTTGTCTTTTCGTCTTTCGTCTCTTTTCCCCTGTGTGGCTTAGCTGAGCGAAAGCGTTCAGCCGTGGCCCGGGGTTTGAAGAGGCATCACGCCTTATTTCCTGTCAGTAGCGCACTGACCACTTGGAATTTATCTGAGTTTACGTATAATCTGAGACCTTCGGGCAGAAAAGCAGAACATAAAAATCGAAAAATTCAAATGATCCTTATTTCGCATCCTAGTGGCGCTCGAGATTTTGTTAAGCCACAGGTAAATTTCGGCGCGACATAGACAATGCATCTCTGAAGCGCTAGTATAATTACTACTGTGTTAGATGAGCGTTAGATCAGATCAGCCGAGTGCCTTCTCCGCGGGGGATGTAGCATCTGGCCGCAGTTCCTGCCGACGAGGTTAGTTTTGTACAGTTAGGTAGGTTCCCTACTTTCCTTTTTCTGTCCCGTTAGGTGGGCTGTCGATCGAGATAGGCGACCTGGCATGCGGGACATCTCCAGTCTCTCTCGTGTGGAAGGACACAAAAGGGGCCGGCCGACCACTTGAGTGTCTCCTACTATACTTTGCGCCTTGTTTCCCTGCCCGTAGTAGCGCACGTGGATACCACGCCTACCCAATATGCGGTATTTGAATACTGCACAAGTAGTTTCTCTGTTGAAACGCCTGAGTTTCGGCTACGAAGGTTAAATGAAATATATAATAGTAAAAGATCAGAAGCGTCAGATAAGACGAGGCTCTTTAGGTTAGATGAGTAGCGTTAGGACACGGAGTCCCGTTATGTTGGATGAGAGTGCGGCAGCTTAACTGAGGAGTATTAGGTTAGATGAGCATCTGGTTGTATGGTTTATGCTGAGATATATAGGGACTTGTGTAATTCGATGCATATATTTTAACCATAGCTCCTTGGAGATTCTTGGTGTTGTCTTTGATGAGAAGCTTACTTTTGAGCCGCATATTAGGAGGTTGGTGTCACGTGCATCCACTAAAATTGGGCAACTGCGTAAGGTGAATTCCGTGTTTCGTGATAGTCAGGTTGCTCACAGATGCTTTTATGCGTTTTTGCTGCCTGTGTTGCTCACCGGTCTGGGCTTCTGCTGCGCTGACACTCACTTGCGTCTGTTGGATCGTTTTGTTAGTTCAGCCAGCAGGCTATGCACTGATAATCATCTAGTGAACCTATTCCACAGGAGAAGAGTAGCAGAGCTATGCATGTTTTATAAGGTGTACAATAATGAGAGGCACAAATAGTTGTTTTCTTCTCTCCCTGCCCTGAAGGTTTTTGGGAGAGCGACTCGTGCTGCGTGCGGAGCGCACTCTTTCACTTTGGAGGCTGCCAGATGTCGAATTAATCAGTTCTCTCGGTGCTTCGTGCCCTGCTCAGCTAAAGTTTGGAATTTTTTGCCGGCAGCGGCCTTTGGTCGTATTGGCTTGCAGGCATTCAAGTCAGCTGTGAATGGTGTTTTGCTGGATTTCCTTTAGCAGCGTTTTGGACTTTCCGGTGTTGCAAGATGCTTCATTTGGGTTGCATTACCTGTCCGTGGGAGCTCAGGCGTGAAGTTTTAATAATAATAAATGAAACGATTTTCAAGAGTGAAAAAAACCTCAAAATCCCTTCGTTTTCGAGAAGTGACGACCTGAAATACTGAAGGGGAGGGTTCCTGCGAAAATCGAAAGTTTTCTATTTATGGACCAATTGGAATGAAACTTACTATAGAGATGTAGAATCGAAAAAAAAGAAATGGTTTTTACTCCTATACTTTTTTCATTTTCCCCATAGAAAACGAGTTATTCAAAGAAAAAGGCATGAAGGGGGCTAGGGAAAACCCTACTCCCACAGTATTTGAGCTACAGGTTATTTTTGATATAAAAGAGGCAGAATTTGATTTTCTACAAAATAAAATTTTTTGGTTTGGTTATCAAATTAAGAGAAGAGTGACATTTTTAGTTTTTAGAACTGTCTCCAAAACTTCGACAATCAAACCGAAAAATTTTACTCTGCTAGAGGATCAAATTTCGCTTCTTTTGATACCAAAACAATCTTAGTAGAGCAAAACTGTTGGAGTACCTACGGTTTTCTCTAGCCCCCCTCCTTTTGCCGTTTTCTTTAAATTACTTGTTTTCTATTGGGAAAATGGAAAAAAGTACAGCAGCAAAAACAAGTTCTTTCTCGATTTTATATATCTATACCAAGTTTCATTCAGATCGGTCCAGAAAAGAAAGACTTCTCATTTTCAACCGAACCCTCCCCAGTAAGTATTCCAAGTCGTAATTTCTCAAAACCGGAGTTTTGATGTTTTTGCCACTCATGAAAATCGCTTTATTTTGCCTCTTCTATCTATGATTAAAATATGTGCATCGAATTACACAACACTCTGAATATCGAGTACTGGGATTCACGACTGGCTTAAGCTTAGACGACATAATTTAGGGCCAAACTAACTTTGTTAAGTCAGACGAAGTTCTCCAGAGTCAAGTGACGCGCCTTAGCTTAGATCAGGAGGGAGGGGGAATGGGTTGCGGTATTAAAGTAAGAAACTGTCACATGATTTTTCAAAACGCGAAGTTGTCATGAGAAAAATTTAAGGAATTTCTGTTCGCTGGAAGTTTTATCATCTGGTATCAAGGTATAATTTGTATTCTGCTTGACCAACTGGTTTTATGCGACGCAAGCATCGCGACTGTCAGCTTCTTATATATTGCTTCTGGAATTTGTCCTTGAGAGAGATATTCTGATATACAACCTGCGCTGCTTAAACTTTCCAACCTCCAGCAGGCAAATCCAGGCACATTTTTATTTATTGTTAGTGCTGAATATTTACCCCTGTAAATTAGACAGCTAAGAAACAAAAGAGATCTATCTTTTCTTGCTCAATACGAGTGGAAGTACCGTGTTTTACTAATATGTATATCGATTCCAGTTTGAACAGCACGAAAAAAAAAATTCTTACCACAAATATGTGGTGCGGCAAGCTGTTCATCTTATCTTTTAGGAACTAATTACAGACGACCGCCCCACGCTGTAACCTTTACCAGAAGGACACAGGTAGCGTCTGTTGCCATAGTGAAGAGATGATGTCATCGGCCACCAGCTGACTTTAGACACCGCTGTGGCGTGAGCCATGGATGACTTGAAGGCTGTGTTGTAGTAGCTGGAGGACCCGGCGCCAAGTGGGGTTCTGCTGCAGGCAGCGACGCGTTCTACCGAGACCATCGGTTCTACAGTGCGACTGCCGACTGGACCGACACCGACTCTTGTCATCGTCAGTGCACGACCGGATTCGCCAAGGTGAGTAGTGCGCCCCACGGCAGCTCTTGTAGTCACTGAAATTCCTGGAAATTATTCGAAATTTGTGTTGCCAGTGACATGAGTTTGTGTTGTATACATATCATTAGTCGGAACCTGGATCTGATGTTGCCTTAACTAGCGAACGATCTATGAAACATTTGCTGCCGGCAGCTGCGTGATTGCTGAGGAGATTGAAATTGCAGTATGAAATGCATACCGGACGCAGTCTTTTATTCTCTGTGTGTCTCTCAGTTACTTGGTTCTGGGTGCTTGTCTGCTCCTCATGAATTAGCATACGGTACCATTTATTATCTTTATTATTACCACTGGGCTTCCTGACTGGAAACCTTTCACCGATACGAACATAACTATATATATACCCCACTAAGCTACTGTGTTATCTGGTGAATCTGGTTTTGATGTGTCATCGGTTATCATCCAAATGCGAAACAAGAATCGAAAATTGTGCTACTTCTTTAGTTTCTAATGGGTTAAAACTGGCTGCCCGCTAGTGTAACTCCACAAACTAATGGTAAATCTTGTCCCATGTGTTCGCTTTAAGAATGTTACTTAAAAGAATGACTACGCCAGGGTGCTGTGCCCCTAATTTACTGGGCACTGCGTCCATATGAAAAAAAATACATGGTATATCTATCTATGGGGGGGAGAGGAATAGTCCCTGAGCTTGCGCATATTGCATACAGATAGAGCGGAAAGTTCCTATAATTTGGCTGAAGCACAGTACAGACATGCCCCTCCTTAATATATAATTACAAGCAAAAATACGACCCCATTTCATATTAAAGTAAAGTTATCATACCCCAATTCAAGTCATGTCCCAGTTGAAGAGCAGAATAACACAGAAACGCGTTACTGTGGGTAACTCTATCAAATATAGCGTAAGTGCTAATTTAAAAAGAAATTGTAGTAATGTAGCGAAATATTTTTTTCGTCACTTAATGTTAGTAGTTCCGAACTAATGAAAGCGAGGCATACTTTTTGGTCGCCCTAAACCCTACAATCGTGAAACGTCTTCAAGCAATGACTAAAAATTCTGTGTTATTTACGTTTGGTCTAAATTCAAGTTGGTTTTGAGGCGGAGCTTGTCTGTCCCTCTATACCTACGTATAAGCGTCTATGAAGTGTAATTTATACAGTATTTGACCATAAATTTCAGCACGTCACTTGTATATGTAACGTAATAGTAATTAGAAAAGTGAAAGTGAACGGAGCCGCTGTCACATATGCTATCTTAGCTTCAAGTTAAAATAAATCAGTCAAAAAATCAATTGAATTTATTTTAATAATAACTTGACTTATTTTAATTTGTAATTTATTTCTTTTAATTTCAATGAAGTATGTTTTTAGCATCGAAGAGTGTTACAGTGGCCAAAGAAAATCAGATTAGATAGGTGCCAGTAGACGGAACAACAGGTCCAGTCCCAGTCCCAGAGAGCAACCGAGACTTACGTCCCAACCCTTTATGAGCTGTGGCCATTATGTCTGTATCATTTAGATTTTCAAGGAAAAAAAATCTCAGCCAAAGAGACGATCTTGCAAGCACGATCTATAGCTGCAGATCCACGGAGCTTACAGTCGCTGAGTTAGTTGGGGCGAAAGAGGAAAGAATATGGATTAAGGTGGCCTCAGAAACTTTGACCGTTAAAAGTTTGTGACTCCAGGAGGAGGTGTTCTTAGCTGTGGAGGGTGTCTTTCCCAATGTAAGAATTTTTAAACGCGTTGACTGTCTCCGCGCCGACAGCTTCCGAGGGGAGTCTATTCCTGGTGTTCACTATGGAAGAACTGCTGGCTTAATGATCATTAACGTCTGTCTCAAAAAGTCCCGTAGTAGGTACGTCATTGAAACCATTCAAATACCTGAATGTTTTTATTAGCTGCCCCTGAGCCCCTTGAGTCGTCTTTGCTCGAAATGTTTACGAGCATAACAAATATCTTCGAAACTCTGGTTACAGGCTTTGACAGACAGCTTTTACTGAGATAGGTTCCGGCCGGAAGGTCATTGAGAATTACGCATGTCGCTCATAGGCAGTGCTGGTAAACCAGCACATTTTGCACGGCGTCATGAACCGACCTTCTAAGTTCTTTATCTTAGAAGCTCTGACCTGAAGAAGCCGGCGGTGGCTACATCCGCCCAGCATGACTTCGCATGACACAAAGAATGCGTCTATACATTTGAATGTTACTGGCTAACACACTGGAATGTTGTATGTGCGAAATGCATATATAACAAGTAGAAGGGAGTAAAGAGGCGAGAAAAAATTAAAATAATAATCATAAAATTGAACTCCATCCTCATATTATTAAGGTGTTAAAATCAAAAGTTCCAATATCAATTCACTATCATATATGAGCACGTGTAAACCTGCATTTCTTCCCATAGCGATATCGGTTCTCTTCAAAATGTCTTCAGTGGGAATGGGTCAAACTTCTTCTAGAAATACTTTATGCCTCTGCATAATAGGCACACCACTGTAGTGGGATTCCGACGAAGACCTGACGGGGTGATTACGGCTGACGGAAGGAATATTGAAAACTAATATCTGCAATTGCTTCAAAAGATTATTTATAATAAGGCATTTTCACAGATTTTGTAAAGTATTATCTGTGTATTTTGTGAATTTGAACCAAATGGTAGAGACCAAGGTCTTTCAGTACACCATTTAAATGTTAAAACTCCCTACTTGGATGTTTACCTGTAGTTATGTTTTCCCACGACAGCTGCAGCCAGCAAGCTAATTTCACCAGAAAATCGTCTTAAATTGCAAAAGTTATCTTTAGCGTATAAATAAATGAAGATAATTATACTAATTTATTATTTCATTCAGTCTCCCGCTCATGACTGGCCAGATACCTGAGCTGCAAAATACCGAAAAATGTTGTCGCCAAGTACAGAAAGTTCGGGCAATAGGCTACCAGTTACTGTGGTTTCTCTCGCGTACAGAATTGGCTATAATGGTGCTTATATTTGTTGGTGAGGAATAGTTATATTCTGTGAAGAGTACTGTGAAGTGAATATGAAGTATAAATAAGGCTTCAATCAAGAAAAAGAAGTTAAATTGAGTCGGCGAAAGGGAACAAATTCGACGCTAGTGTTGTGAAAGTTTCCACCAACATGCACTGCAATTTTCTATAGATAATTGCTAATGTTGCATTCTTTGCTTCCTGGCTGCAGCTCTCTTCGCTACGTAGTGTAGGCGACAGCAGCCCTGATCGCCCCGATGGTCAATTTACTGGGGCCAAATCTAAATTAGACTCTTTTTTTTTTATTTTTCGAATACCCAAGCTACTAAAAGATGGCATTTTGAGTGATTGTATTTGCTTCGTTCTGCTGCTCACGATAATGCTGGCAGTGGCTTAATAATGTTGGTAAAGAAGTATGACTCTTCATAAGTACAGTACAGGTGCTTAGATCAGCTAAGCGAACGAAAAACGTTACTCAGCGTACAGGTGTTTCTCTTAATAAATCTCCTGTTCTCTGGTGAAGATTACTGCCAGTGGCTGCCACAGAGGTTGAGTGTTCTTATTGTAAATCAGGAAGAATGTTTTGCTACGCGGCATTGCAATGAGCGCTGGCTTGATACCTCCGCTAAGGAGGTTATGTTTTTGTCGTGTTTGGTTGTTTGTTTGTCTGTCTATTTGTCTGTCACCAAGATAACTCAAAAAGTTATGAACGGATCTTTACGAAATTTTCAAGGAGTGTTAGGTATGTTAACAGTAACAGATGATTAATTTTTGGTGCAAATCCGTCCATTTGTTTGTTCGGCTGACAATTTTTTCTCAGTGCCATAACTCAAAAAGTTATGGACGGATGTTCATGAAATTTACATGAGATATTATGCATGTTACGAAAAACAAATTGCCAAATGTTTGTGATGATCTGTTTGTTTGTTTGTTTGTTTGTTTGTTCATCTGTTTGTTGTGATGTTTAATTTTGAGCTTGTCAGCACAGTAACTCGAAAAGTTGTTAATGGATTTTTATCAAATTTACAGGAGTTGTTAGTAATGTTAAAAGACACAGATGATTAAATTGTGGTGCAGATCAGTTGGTCAGTTAGTGTGTTTGACTTATGTTTGTCATAATGTTTATTAGCAGCATAACTCAAAAAGTTATGAACCGATCTTGAAGAAAATTGCAGAAATTGTTGATACTATCAAAAGGAACTAGTGCTTAGATTTTGTTGTTGATGCTAAGAAAATCATGGTATGAGAGCCAATTTGAATTTTTTGCTACTGTTGCCTGTCTTGGGGGGGTATGCGCTCTCAGAGTGCTCTCTACACTAGAAATGAGGTTGTTGGAGGGGCTCTGTTGTCAGAGGGTTTTCTGTCTGTGACTCATAAGCTTTAATAATCTATGGCTAACTACAGGGGTACACTTCGCTGTTCCATGGAGGGGATTTAGCTGCAGCACAAACCAGTGCATGAGCGCTTCCTAGCTGGGGCGTGCGGTAAAGGCGAGTATACCTTTAACCAGCTTCAGCGCACGCCTTTATTTACCCATCCTTATTAATGTTACTTTGGCCTTTTCATTATTATTTGGTCGCATGCGTACGTTTGCGCTGTCCTATCGAGAATTTTCCGTGAAGTGCAGGGAGAATGGACAAGGAGCTTGTCCATGGATCAAGCACACAAATAGAAGTGAGCATCTAATTTTGTTGATTCGCTATATGTATATCGAATAACCTGTGTATTTGATGGTTCTTCGTGATCTACACATCAAAAAGATAGTTTCTTTTCATGATATGTCTCAGTACAAGGCGTTGAATTTTTGCAGTATACATGTAAGTAGAGCTGATTCGGGCATTTCCATCTTCTGTACGCCTCTGGTCTTCTTTAGGTATAGCAGTTTGTCGTCTCGTATAGCTAAGCGAAATTTACCATCTTGTTCAAAGGTTTATCGTTAACAAACTGTTGCCAAAAATATAATAATAAAATAATGCCGCGCAGAAGGAGGGCTCTCTTTTTACCCCATAGCAAGGATGATGAGACTTTGCAAGGTTAACCCACTGTGCGGGGCCAAGCTGCTGTGCACCTTGAGTAATATGGCTTGTGACGTCACAAAATTCAAGTACGGTAATACGTAGCTATTTTACATCGTTTTTCCATCACTTCATTTGAACCTCCAGACTGTTCTACTTGTCCTACAATCTTTATAGTTGCACAAAAACATGTATCAAAGCATCTATGAACTTTTTTTAGCTCTCCGAAGGATAAAGTTTTATCTTTATTATTTTGGAGAGTGTCTGTAAAATGTGACCCTAAGCTGTGCCGTCGCGTACGCGGCAACACTCCTAATTGTGAGAGCTAATACATCATTTGAATAAATTACGGATTTAACATTCGCCAGTTTCAACATCGTTTCGAGAGACAGTTTAGCAGTGGGAAATACGGTTAGGTAATTTCTTTTCAAGTTAGTTAACGCGAGTCGGACACAACACTCTTATTGTTACTACTGTAACGATCGCAGCGTACAAGTAGTTGTTTTTTTTTCTAATTTTACCGAGCAACTGTATGGCTTTTGCGTATTATGTATACCTAGACTTTTAGTTTCATATTACTTCGCCGGAAGGAAAGTTATTTGTTTCTCTGATGCCTGAATGTTTTCCAAACAAATCTTGGTACAACGTTCTTCTATCCCGGCGTTTAATCAAACGCATCTGAACCATTTTTTGTTGCAGCGGTTTGAAATTATAGAGGATAGCAGATCATTGGTAGAAGACAAGAATAAATAGAAAACATGAAGGTTTTCAAACATACGATTCCATCTTTAGAATGCCATATTACTCTCGTAAAAACTTCGTTGATTAATTGAATTTTAAAGACGATAAACTTAACTTCAAATGTGTTTCTGGCACATGCGGGCATTTGCCGGGTTGAATTCATGTGCTCTTTTAACAGCTTTTTCAAATTGTTTTATACAAATTTTATCCTTCAGAAAGCTAAAAAAATTCGTAGATACTTTGATACATGTTTTTGTACAACTATAGAGATTGTAGGACGTGTAGGACAGTCTGGAAGCTCAAATGAAATGATGGAGAAACAATGTAAAATAGCTACGTATTACTGTACTTGAATTTTGTGACGTCACAAGCCGTAATACCCATGGTGCACTGCAGCTTGGCCCCGCCCCGTGGGTTAACCTTGTAAAGTTTCATCATCCTTGCCCCCATTGATATGTGGCCATATATAACTAATTGCATTTCTCTCTCCTCGGGAAGAAATAACTGCATTTACCTTACTTTAATGAAACAAGTTGTAATATTAACAGAAAACATAATTATTATATTGCTCCTCGTGTGAGGGTAATCGTTAGGTAGTACTATTGCGGTGCCAGTTCAGTTAACTAGTTTGGTGTTTCATGGCACTGAACCTTGTTGGTTAGATTGTAAATTCATAGCTGTAATATTATTAAGGAATTAATGTACCCGAAATTTTTAATGTAGGCTATAATAGAATAATCCAAAAACACCTCCCGCCCGTGGAGAAATATATGATGAATAAATTTCCGCTTTGTTGTCATCTTCAAGCGATGTTGCACCTTCGTGCAGAATCGCTATGTTGCTGGTCAAAAACGTCCTAGTTTATCCTTGTCAGTTACTGAATGTTGCAGCTCACCTTCCGATTGGCTGTTTACTGTCCTTCGTTGATGTTTGCTTCTACGCGTTTATAAACAAATTCGTCCAAGAGTCGGTGAGATTGGACTATATTTTCAACCCATTAACGCCCGAATTAATAACTGACTTC
>LQNS02278096.1:21001482-21019578 GCA_001587735.2 Parhyale hawaiensis | reverse complement strand
AGCAGGTATCAAGAGTTAAAGGCAGTATGATCCCCTGGGCTAAGTCCTATACGGTGTCAAGTTCGCTTTTGGTGAGAAAAAGGGCGTGTTCCTTCGCCCTTGGCTTGTCACAAGCATAATTTTATTCCAGTTTGTCAGTTTGAGCTGTTTTCCCAATTATTTATTCATGCTGCCTAAATTATAGGGCTGAGCGTTTTCAGCTTCAAGATATTTATGGCTTTCATGGTTAAAAAGTTATCAATTTGGTCTACATTGTACAGATGATACGTATTGACTATGGGCTGCTAACAAATGTTTGTTTTTAACTGCAACTACAAATAAACAGCTCACTTCATCGTTAATCTTTATGGGATAACAGTAAGTTTGAATTAATTTCTGGTTCCTTTTGGTGTGGAAACTGCACGAACTTTTTGACCGACCCCTTAATTTGGCAGTAATGATCAGCTTTTGCGTTTAAATTCTTGCCCGTACCTGCGTTTTAAAAGTAATATTTCCTCCGTTGTTACCTTTGGTGTTATGATACTAAAGTGACCCAGTATACACTCCAGGTTTTGACAATTGCATCATCTTGCCTATAACATATGTTACGGAATGTTTTTGCACTCAGAAAACTCATTAGTTAATGTCACCCAATAATATGTGTAACCACACACACTTGGTTGTGGGGACCCCAAAAGATAGTTTTTCATATTAAATAAGTCACTCGTAACCAGATTGTTGAATTTAAAAAAGTAGGTCGTGTCTACTCACGGTTGGCTGGTTTAAACCTAATGGTTTAAACAAATAAAAAAACATGGTTCAAACCAACAAAAAAAAAAAAAACATGGTTTTTGGTTTTTCTTAAACTTTTTTGGTTTTTATTCATAAACATTGTAAAATAAAGTTTTACTTTTAGAAAGTATCAACTTTAGTCGCAGAACTAAAAGGATTAGTTAATATGTTTCTATTTAGTTGTCCGTATGACTGTTAAGACAATTAGGGTCAACTATTGCTTATGTTTATGAAAAACCTATAACTTAATCGAATTTTGTGTTATTTCATTTCAGAGGTGTATGTCTTATTATATTCTGGTAAGGTAGAAGCTACTGAAAATTAGAAGTAGTAGTTATAGATGCTGTTAGATAGCTAGTAAGCTCATGAGAAGGAAGTAGGCATTTAGCTGTATCACTTTCTTCTGTTCATTACTCTGCTTTTAATTAGCTAGTAGCTATCTATTTCTATCAAGATGTATTTGTATTTTGAAATGTTTGTAAGTTTTTCAAAGGATTATATAGCTTTTATAGCTATTTCACTGTCTTTAGTTCATTACTCTGTCATCAGTTAGCTAGTAGCGTGCTATTTCTGTCAAGTTCTATTTGTAATTTGAAGTGTTCTCAAGTTTTTCTAAGGATTTTATGTTGAAATTATGAATCATAGCATCTCTGCAGTGTGCATATTAAATGTAGCAATAGCAAATACTGTACAGGTACTCTGCTAACTGCTTTTTCGTAACCCCTTTATCTTAAAATCATTCTTCTACGATAGGAAGTTGAAATGAAGTGACTAAGATTGTTAATTATCAGCAAGCTAGATGTGTGTATACAGCAGAAAACCCTTTAAATGTTGGATAAAATTCTTAAAACTTAGGAAAAAACAACAAAATATTAAAACAAATTAACCAAAAGAAACCAGGTTTTTTGTTTTAACAAAAAAAAACATGATTTTTGGTTTAAACTAAAGAAAAAACATGGTTTTTGCCAACCCTGTGTCTACTTAAGTTATCTGAGGGATACCTATTTGATAGACTCCATCTACAACTCCTGATAATCCCAGAATTCCAACTTGTCAGCATATATACCTAATTGGCACAGCATATATACCTAATTGGCACTGAGCAAGGCTTTGAACTTGGGGGCAAATACTAACCTTCTATAAATCACTCTAAAGGTTTTTACAATACTTTTGCGATGACATCTTGCGTCGTTTTCACCATTTAGGTCTTCAAATTTTGAATAATTAAAAAAATAGTTTTAGGTAGTGCATGAGATGGAGTAGGCTATTCTGCTTCAACTTATGATGAAACTGATGACTACTCTCAGCAACCTTTGGCTACCTATCAATTCAATTCTCAAACCCTGACTTTAACTTGAGTTCTCTGTGTGCAATGTGCACCGCATTTAGTGCAAAGACGTAACTTTATTGGTCTTCACAGCTAATTGTCTTTGGTTGCAGTATTTTTGGGACATTCATTAGCCACATGTGATTTTTGTCTTTAGAAAGTGTAGTAGCTAATTATGTAGGTTGTTCCTTTGGATATTAGCTCTAATGCCTTTTATCACCTACTTGTGAATTACAAGATTCATACTTACGCCTTTTTTCACTATTACTTATAGCTGACTGCCATCTGTAGAAATTCGTGTTGCTGACAACTGTTACCTATAATTTATTGCAGTATTTTCAGTCAAATTTGGTATAGCATGATGGAACATGTTATGCTGTTGAAGCTGTCCGACCATTTGTTGTGTAGGGTATTTTTTGCAGTGATTCTTTTTCTCCTCTGTCTTTTATCCACAATTGCAGCAAGTGTTACTGCTTAGGCATCGTGTGCCTTATATTTAAGCAATCGTGAAATGCAGTATACTAGTTTTTTGAAATGCTAACTCTGTATTGGTAGGTCTGTATTGGTAGGTATGTACATATCTGGACCGCTAGACCTATAGCTGCGAGTCTGCAACACCTAGTGCTACACAAGTACATGCTACAGAAATGTTTCCATTCTATTTTTTCAGCTATTAAGTTTATTTTGTGACCATAATTGCACAACTTCCTCCTTGGTACTAATCAAAAAGATTAAAATCTTGAAAAATGGAAAAAGTGATGTTCAAAACTTATCAATAAGTAGGGAGCAATTTTAGTTCCTCCTCGAGGTGGGTACTAAATAAATATTGGAAACTTGTCTACGTCTCGCTCGAATAATGCCTACTAACTTGCCCATTTATATGCTACGTGTTAAGGCTTGGGCCTCTGTTTATTTTTTTTACATTGTACATATTGCAAATTATTGAGTAGCTGCATAAATTTACCTCAAAATGTTTGTTCCGTTAAGGTTTTGACTTCCTTTTCTATATTAGTGTACTTGCCCAAAGTGAATATTTAATACCATTCAATTGTTATTATATACGTAGTTGTATAATTATGAGTATTGAGTACATTCCAAAAAGTTGCCTTTGATAAGCTCATAGTTGACTTGTTTACTCAGTTATTGACAAAAATGTCTATGAAGTTTGACCCGCTCACAGCTTGCAAATTTTTCTCCTGACAATTGGAATCTCACACACTCAGGAAATACATGTATGTATAAATTTGCTTATTTGTGCAAATAGCTACTATAGTAAATAGGAAGGAATCATTAGGTAACTATTAAGGTTTGATCGTAAGAAAAACTAAACTGATGATATTACAACGGAAGAAGGATCTGAAATACATCTCTTAGACTTATTTCTGCTTGTAGGCTGAATGCCGTACTAATTTGACACAATTTGTAACCCCCATAAATTTCCTTAAATCGTTGTCAGTAGTGCATACTAGCGTCATGGAAGAACTGGTAGGGTGAATAAGAGCCAGATGTAATACTTTGACGTGTGTGTGTTAAATTCTCGTTAGAGCAGCTCTGCAGAAGACTTAAGCTCAGAGTTGAATAAAGTGCATTATTGCAGAAGCAAAATTTACAGGTGCAAAACTAAATTATAGCTAAGGTTGAAGAAGGTAAGTTCTGAATCACAAATGCGAAGTACCAGGCATGGGACGGGAACAATGTCACCTAGACTTCATACAAAGACGCTCATGGAAGCCAAAGGGTGTGCGTGGTAGGTTTGGCAGTGCCTATCCTGAATGCAGTAATCTCGTAGAAGTCGTTGCTTTTTCTTTTTTAACAAAATAAAACTATAATCTGATATATATATATATATATATATATGCAGGTTAATATAATTATTATGTTCTAAACCTTTGTCGTATTTAAATTTTTCGTCATGCAGATAAATAATTTGAAGTCTACCTTGAAGATGTTATTATAGTACGTCCGTGAACAGTACAGAGTTGCTTCAGTTAATGCAGAAGTACAAAGTACGGCCAGTATCATATTGAAGCGCTGTAAGTGGCGGATGCATGAGTACAGATGCAGATTCTGCCCAGCTATGATGGTGACTATAAGCTTGCAACTGCAAGCCAGGCACAGATCGCCTGGCCCATCAGGGTTACGACACAAGTCCAATTAGCCTTTGAATTGTAGCCTTGTATTATTGTTGGGTTCAGACCACGATGAAGTTCAAAGAGGGGAGTAAAGCATCATTGACAATTTGTTCGTTCTTGCCAGTATTTTGAGCATCTTCTTAATAACCTCAGGTTATTAATACTGTATTTGTCATTCCTGTGCAATATATTTATTGTATTGGATAATATAGTGAAATTATACTGCATACCGCATGCACGGCATTAGTGATGTAGCTGTCCTGTTAGTATAGAAATTTTAAACGCTGGATAGGAATTGTTATATATAAAGCCCCAAAATTTCCAATATTACTGCACTGCTACCACTGAGCTCTGTCCAGTCACCGATCCTTTAGGGATTTTGTGTACTTTATTGATATTTGGAACGTACACTGGCGTTGCTTTCCCCATATCGAATGGAAGTCCATTGTTCGTCTGTGTTTTATTTGAATTAATTAACTGATATTGTCTACGTACACAAGCATTGCAACTAATGTCTCAGCATCACGATTAAGTGTTGAGTGTAGTGAAATTGGGGGAAGTGATGTGTGTCTGAGCTCAGTGCCATCGCCGAGCTGTAGATCTAACAAGCTTTACGGCTACAGGCTATTTAGTTGAAAGGAGGCGAGTATCTGTGGCAGTGCTAAACAATGTACCGTACGTCACAAACTTATGTTTCTTTTTATATCACCTACCTCGTACGTGCAATAGACCGTGAGTACCATAGCAATTATTTTTACATGCAGACATTGTAGGCGAGGGTATGGGTTGTGTAATACCTGATGTCCCCTCAGAGGGTATAGGATGGGCCATAGGCCATAAGGTGTTGTTGATTGGTTCACCCATCCCATGTTATGGATAGTAGCGCCTCCAGGGGAACCCTGTATTTTATCTTAGCTATTAGCCAGGCCTTCGGGACGTCTGTTTTTGGTGCCCACTGTCCATCCTTCAAATTTCTTACTCTTGCTGATATTGATTTCTTCTGTTCTTCCTCTTCTTTCTCGACTTGCTGTTCCCATGCGCATTGATGCTGTGTGGGAACACCTTCGTGCATGAGTTCCACGTGTCTGTCAACATACTAAAATATATGTTCTTAAATTTACTCGCTTAGGACAGCATAGTACTGAATTAGGGAGGCTAAAATTATCTGATATGCTATGCGTCTGTTTCGTGCCCCTTTACTTTCTTCCATTTTCATACTCCCACTGGCGGTGTTTTGTTCTGTTCTGACGTGCGGTTCCCATGGGCATTGATGTTGTATGGTAACACGTTCGTGTATGGATATCACGTTTCTATCGACGAACTACATGTCCCTGGTTTCTTCCTTTGTTCGATCGGCTTTGTTGCGGAAACGGAGGCTTAAACTAATCATTTGAATGCTTGTCATAAAAAAGTGGAGCCCTGTTTCGATACAGTAGTGCTAATTTAGGAATGCAATAGGGAAGCACTACACTATCTTTCTAATTGATTTAGTTAGTGCTTGGCCTTTCATTGATGTTCCAGTGTTCTCTCAGTTCGTGGTTGTAGAGATCGTAGGGAATAGTATCGTCCGTCGTTTGAAACATTCTTTCTATGCTTTTATAGTGAGCTGTATTCTAATAATAGCCTAGTAACACGTACGAATGCAATTGCAGTTCCATACTGCAATCAGGGGCTTCCGGATATTAGTCGTTTAGTCTATTTGCAATCTTGGTTAGTGTCTGACTAGTTTTAATACATGGAGTTGATGCTCGGAATTCGACTCACGTTTACCGTTGCGCATGGTGCTTTCGCATGAATATTGCTTATGTTTTATGAATTTCGTAATCAGCTTTGTTTTTTAACGATTCTGGGGCTTTGTTGATGACAATGCGAGATATAGACCTAGCTAGTTATTATCTATTGAAAAATTTTCAGATATAGTTTTGCACGTCGCGTACATGGCATTCCACAGAATGTGACATACTTGACAAAGAATACGATGCCTTGTTCTGTTAGCAAATAGAGTAACCTAGGTTCGAATCGTATATTCATTCATAATAATCCCAGTTAAGAGTTGAGCGAAGTTTTTACCCATTAACACGTCTCGAGCATATGATACATAAATTGTGACACTTTATCGATTGTAAGAGAGTAATGTACAGAAATTCTTCTCTGCCCAGAGCTTTTCAATGTGTGTACTGTGGGACCAGCCCTTTCGCTATACGACACCCTAGAAATAATGCTACACGTTGCCAGGCGAGTGAGTTCTTTCTTGACTAATGAGCGGTACTGATAAGGTACAGAGCGCGGCTTACAAAATACTTGAGTTGCCTCAGCATTGATGTGGAGCTTCACCTTTCTGTATTCTCTAAAAGGTTTTGAATTTTTCAAGTACAGGCGTAGGACTTAGTTTAACAGTTTGCACACAATTTTCTGCTGTTATGAGTATAGATAATCATAATTTCCGGCTGAGATCTCTCCCCATCAGTGGGCTGTGATCGCTACTTACTACAAGAAATGTACCTAGGGGAAGTACTTAATTGCCGAACTTACTCTATATCCGAACAAACAGTTATTATTTGATGGGATAATTAATTTCACCTATCAAATATAACTGTTTGTTCGGAAATAGAGTTAGTTCGACAATTGGGTAATTCCCATATGTACAAAATTCTGACCTTGAAATCGAACTCGTAACTTTACTTGACCAATAAACTTGATTAAGCTATTACCGTCGTCGTGTGTCTTTATTTGCTGGCACGACGTTTAATGAATGGAGAACATTCTCAATTACGATACTAACACAACTTCTGGTATCGTGTTCTAACAGTCCCAATTTTGCTATGGACCGTTCGCGCGCAAACGTGATGAACCAATCGTGAGCGCCTCACTCACTTGCTGAGACCTAAAAAAATTCTTGAATCCTACGTGACAGAGGGATGTAGGTTATGTAGCCTTTCGGTGCCTCTTTTGAAGTGGTGCCAGTATGGCTTCGCGTGAAGAATATATCAGATCTTCTTGCTGCAATGTAATCCCTTTGCACAATTCTTGTGCTGCCGGCATGGAATGCCTGTCGTGCGAGCGGATGCCACGTACAGTAGCAAAATCATTTTCTTCCGTCTGACCAGTTGCTTGACGTACGACGTTTATGTGAGTAGCTAGTCTTCTTGCTTTTGCATGCCTGAGCCAACTGTCCTTTCTTCGAGCAGGATTTGCGGGTCAAATTCAAAACAAACATTCAGTGCTGAAATGTTTATCCCTTGAAGAACATCGATGCAAACGTAATTATTTGGAACTTTGCAAGGTTTCCTTGGGTAAGGTTCCTTGGTGTGAGCTGTCTGGGCGTGTGAGTTTCTTTGGTTTTGGCTGCGTGCCTTCTTATCGCACTAACTGATGAGTTTACGGCGCCGTTATTGTAGGACGTGAAATAATCCGTTCCGATCACGATGCACTTTTCGAACGGCTGCGTGCCTTCTTATCGCACTAACTGATGAGTTTGCGGCGCCGTTATTGTAGGACGTGAAATAATCCGTTCCGATCACGATGCACTTTTCGAACGTATCTGTGCTCATGTCACGCCACAGAAATGAGACTTGGGCTTTTCTAAACCCTGGGGCAAACATTTCTTGACTTGAGCGTTCCTTGCATTCATCAGGTAAAATACATTTTACAGTAATTCACTTGCGGTAGTTGCACAGACGCCAATTGCTTCTCCAGGCTCTGTACACGTTCACTAAGTTTTTGAAACTTGCACTAGCTTTTTTCAGTAGAGGTCGTAGTCTAAAACTTCTCCACGACGTCATCATATTTATTATCAATTGAAGACTTAGGCACCAGCCTTCTCTGTAGCTGAGCTTACGTATCACGGCAGTAATAGAGCAACTTTCATTACTTACATCTTATTGGGGAGGTCTGGGTTCTTTTTAGTAGGTACTTATTTCTTTGACAACCTGCCGCTCCACTCTATCCAAGAAATGTTGAGTTGACTGATTCTCAGGATTAAAGGAAGGAATTTGAACATTGACACATACTGTAGAAGTTTATTGTAGCACTTCACCGTACAGTAGCACTTTCTAGTAGCATTGTCACCGTACATATACTTTACGCTCAAACGTTGCAGTGTGAATGCAAAGTCTTAGCAGGCCGCAAAACTTCGTACTATATACAAACTTGTGCTTCAGAGCTCAGAAGAATCTTATCCTCGTTGCCAGTTGTTTTGTTTCAAGTTGTGGGTGAGTTCTTTATGAGATGTATCTTCGGTTCAGAATATAAAATGGGGTAGGCTGTAGCGCAGAGTGGCGAAGGAACGATGTAATTTCTTATTATTTACATCTCATTTACGTCACTTATAAAAGCCATAAGTTGTAAGTAGTTACGGCATAGCTACTTGAAATGCAGGCTAAGTGTTATGTTCGAAGGTGTAGACAAGTGAGTTACTACGTCTACATATTTAATACTAGTCGTGCTCACTATGCTCTATCTTATGCACCAGATAACTATCGGCACACACATTTACAATTTGGAAGCCGGCTGACTTCCTTCGACCTTTGAAGGGTCGGAAGTCTCATAAAATCGTCCGATGTATTATATGTATGTGTGGCGGAGAAGCGTGCGAGCTTAAAATTACAGCGGCAGTTTGAATGATAAGCTAAAGCTAATGCCTTCCACCGGATCTATCATTGACAGTGATTGTCTCACTAAACTTGAATATTTTTACGCGGTGCAAGCTTCGCTCTGCTACATGCCAGTCCGACCTTTCTCTTCGCTTTCGCTCATGACCTTGTCCTGCATTCGTTACATACATGCTGTGTCGCATGTGCCAGAATGTAGGTAGCAATGCATTTTACATGTATACATGTAATATGTTGAACTAGAATATACAAATGCATGTACGACAAAAATTTAAGTATAACACCATTATTTCTCTTGAAAATTGCACTATGAATGCCGTCCATTAAAATGGACAGTATGCGTTAATGTGCTAAACCATAAGTCATGTATAATTTGATAGCATACGTGAAACAACTAATAAATGTGCCTCTGAAATGAACGAAAATCAATTAATCATATATTCGAATTTATATGCAAGTTAAATTACGCACCAATATTACGACTGTGGCCGTGAGTGAATTACCGTGAAGATATGCGGTTGTAAATCGCTGAGCTTTAGTACATAAAGAACCAACTTTTGAATAGAGTAGTCTTACGCATTGAAGGTCATGTATTTACTTTAGCTTCCCAGGGAATTTTCACGTAAAGCCATTGCTTGAACAAGTGAACCTTATACCATTAGCTAGGCCTTCGGGACGTCTGTCTTTCGTGCCCACTTTGCTCCTTCCATCGTTTACTCTTACTTAGGATGCTTTGTTCTGCTCTTCCTTTTTCCCAACTTGCTGTTCCCCATGAGCGTTGACTCGTGCATGGGTTCCACGTTTCTCTTGGCATTCTTTATGTTCTTTCTTTCTCTCTTTGGAGCACAGCTTACGCTGTGGGTAGAGACGCTTAAACTAGGAGAATACTACTACTTGTGAAGCTCATAATAGCTACCCCATCTGCTCGTTTACTGACCTGGCAGATGGTAATCCAGGTTCTGTACCTCTAGTTTACGAACAAATGTTGTGTCATTTTCTTGTAGTTCTGCTTGCATCTATTAGGATGGAAGTACTGTTTGTATTCACTCATGATGCCTACTATGAAACTACGTCCGTGAAGGTTGCTGGTCATCAAAGGGTTAAATTCCTGCAAACCAGGAGCCCTCCTGTAAATGTTAGGTTACATATAGCTGGCAAATGTACTGTGCTGACTCAGTTCCACCTACCGGTCACGCTGATGACGTCTTTTTGTGCCCTCCTTGCGGAGTATTCTGAATTACTCATCCCTTTTTGTGGCCAGTTTTTCACGTGATTCTGATAACAATCGGGCGTAGCTTGATCACGACCGCAACACCGGTGCCGTTCAGAAGCAATCAAACGTGATCAGTGAGTGATTAAAAATGTTGGACAAGCAAATGTTGGAAATATATGTTCGTAATATTTTATCAAGTTTGAGGACAAACTAAATACGATTCTCGTGGGATTTAGTATATTGATTTTTAGAAGTGTTGTTTCGTTCGTTTCAAGCCCTTTCAGCTCTACAGAACGTAAAACGCTGCTAGTTCACATATACATTGACTTCAAAATATATAAAAAGCCTAGTCCTTGCCATCTTCCGTATAAAAATGATAGATAACTACTTTTGAAAATAAACATAGAGTCTCTTGTCTGATATTAGTGACCGTTATTGTGCTTTTCCGTGATCATGTTACTAGTGATTAGGATCACGAAATTGGCCACAAAAATGCTCTAAGTTTCACGTGACTGTCTAACAATTGCCCGGCTTAAACTTGCGTCTGTCAGTGAGTTGCACTGAAAGATTCGTGGTTCGCTTGGGGGGAGGGGGGCATTTGTCCTGGTACCAGACCACTAGTTTAACAGTTTGATCTTGAACGGTGAATGACACATTAATGTAGGTAGTTCTTTTACTTTGTCCCGTGGCTCTGGTCGACCTGAACCTTCTACAGTATCATTGTTTTCGCGTTCCGACGTTGCTAATGGTAGGTAGTTATCGTATTAGCCTCGTCCCGGTCAGACCTGCCGCTCAACTTCCAGAAGCGCAGGCAAAACACTCAGCTAGTTGGACCAACCTGTCCGGCCACCTCTGTATCAGAAGAAATATCCTACTTATAAAAGATAGGGGAAGCATGGCGCTATCTGCCCCAATGTCACGTTATGTTAGTGGCATGTGGCCAGCTAGATTCTCAACTACACCGAATATTTATATTGGTGATCAGTTTCTTTTGTCATATTATTACAAAACATAGGCTATTTTGTCCGTATCGAACTGTCAGATTTTGTAGTTTCTTTCATCTTGACGAGTTTTTACTGCCCGCACTGTTGATACAACTAGTCTATTTCATGTCGCTCCAGCATTACCTCCGCCGTATTTTGACGAAGCACTATTATAATGACAGAGTTACACTATTGAAATGTCGTTTCGAGCGTCAGTGGTGATGAAAATGTTATCTGATAATAATAACACCTCCGGAATAGGTTATGTTTTCGTCCAGTTTGTCAATGAGTCTGTCTGACGGATCTTTATGAAAGTCACAGGAATTGTTAGTAATGTTGAAAGACATAAATAATTAAATTTTGGCCATGGTCAGTTGGTCTCTTTGTGTGTTTGATTGTTTTGTCAAAATTATTGTTAGCAGCATAACTCGAAAAGTTATGAACGGATCTTGGGGAAAATTACAGAAGCTGTTATTGATGTCAAAAGGCGCAAGTGATTAGATTTTATTGCTGATGCAAAGGAAATCGTCTCAGAACTAATATGAATTTTTCATCACCGTTACCTTGCTTGGCGGAGGTATGCGCTCTCAGTGTGCTCTAGTTGCATACAATATTTATATTTAGCTTTTGAAGTCTCGTTCTAAGGCAAGTAGGACTTCAGTTTTCTCGAGTGTGTTTACTGCTCATTCGCTGGTCTTGTGTGTATGCATGACGTATTCAGTGTCATCTATGATCTATGTATCAAGAAAACAGATGTGGGGCCCGAAATGGGACGAAAATGAAACTGATGCTGCCGTAGGTATATCGAGTTTCTTTCTAGCTCTAGGTCATCTCTATTGGAACCAGAGGTCTACTTTCTCCAACAACTGCCGCAGCAAAATAAAAACACTATTGCACCTTTTAGTAGTGGCAAATGCTACAGTAGGTGCTACTGATCGACAGAAAGGTTTCAAGAGAACACTGTTTTTAAGTACCTGTTCACTCAACGACGAATGTGTCCCTGCAACTACGTACTATATAGTGAGAACTTCTGATGCCCATCAAATAACCAGAATTTTTCAAAATGCAATGACCACAGAAAAGAACTGAGCCAATTCTTCTTTGCTTTAACTGAAGGTAGCAAAATAAAGATTTTATTGTTAATGAGTCCTTCGCCTTGTCTATGACAGAAAATTTGTTCTGAAAAAGTTACGAAAAGAAATCAGTCGTAAATGGCGATTCTGTTCTGAGAGTGGTACGAAACCCAGGCGATGCCGTTTCGTCGCAGCCCGCCGCCGAAATAAACAGGCTGGATGATACTGGCACATGTACCCGGTTTGGCAAAAGTTCTGTTACACTTCGTTTTACCTGTTTGTGGTCAGTTTTCAATAGCTGCTAAATATAATTATTCGTGACACAAATTTGAAATATAGCCTTTTTAGGAAGTTTTCAGTAGGGTTGCGGAGTCGGATGAATCAAGGTTCGATTGCGGAGTTGGAAGGTTCAAGGTCCGACTCCTACTCCTGGCCCTCTAAAATTTCCAACTCCGGGTCCTCAAGATTTTCCAACTCCTTGATCCAAATAGTAGCTACTTAGCTGATGTAAACATTAAACATGTCCAAATAATTTTTACTAATTATACACACAAATAAGCTGAAGATAGTAGTTTTGTACATTTAAAGAGATATTTTACATCATTAGCACCATTTGCTTGGGATATTAAATTTTCAAATATTTATAACTGAATAATAATGATAATTAGCTACCATGCAGAAAACCTGTTTATAGAGATGGCTGGGGTCATTTTTTTTTTATTCCCAACTTTTTTGTTTTGAGAAGATTTCCGTCTGATTATTGCATATCATGGCACAGAAATTAGACTATCAAATTGTATCAAGTGATTTTGCGTTGGCATTAGACAATCTAGGTACCTACTCCATTATCAATGGCAAACACACAGATTGGGCCGCAAACAAAGTATGTCCACATTTACAAGATACTTCATTCTTTTTTGAATCTTTAACTGAAAATTCTGAATTTATTGATGTTTTTTTAATGGGAGTTGGAATCGGGTTACAAAATACTGACTCCGACTCCTACTGCAAGTGAGATTCTGACTCCCCCTCAATTTCTCCGACTTTGGCTAACTCCGACTCCGCAACCCTGGTTTTCTCTAGCAATAAATAGTGGTGAGGTGCAAGTGAGCTTCAATGGAAGCAAATAGAATTGAGCCCTCTGCTCTCCTCCACTTGGGGCCACAACGAGCCCGACATCACCATACGGCTGAACGTTAGACGGATAACCGTTTACAAAGTCGTAGGTAGAGGAAGGTGATGACCTCTAGGTTCGCCCTCGTTTAGGTTCACTGTGTGTCTACAGCCGAGCAACCTGCCTCCATAATACTTGGGCCTCGATGTCCGACTTGCTGCGGCCCGCGCAGGGAAAGAACAGATATCTCGCTTCGTTTTCTTCAATTGAAGCACACTTGCATCTCACCACAAATTATTCCTAGTGAAAATTGCCTGAAAAGGATAAATTTTAAGTTTTCGTTCATGAGAATTAAATTTACTTTTAGGACTGACCACAAACATGTAAGATGAAGTGTAACAAAACTTTTACGAAACCCCGTATGTTTGTCATTCCTCCATTGTAAGACCCAACTGTTCTGAGTATTCACATTTGACTTACAGGCTTAAACAACTTTTGATACATGCGGTGCAGTAGCTTATACGTGCGGTGCAGTAGCTTATACGTGCGGTGTAGTAGCTTCTAATACCCCGAACAGTCGTTGTGCTTGGAAGATGATGAACGTAAGTTTAATTTGTTGAACGATTCCGTCGCTGTTCAATACCTGTGCGAAGCGCTTGTATGTAGCTAGTTGTCAGCATGCATGTTGTTTGGCGTACATTAGCCAGAGTGGTGTTATTTACCGACATCGAGCCATGAGCTTTTACTGTATAGCCTATCCGTTTGTAAGGCTGTCGTAACTTTAGACTGGACCTGTACTTTGAGTAACCTGAAATAGAGCCAGTACCAGGCGAGCCTGTAGTGTGTATACATATCTCATTTCTAACGCACAATTTGCCATCTTATTACTCATGTCTGCATAAATGTCAGTTATCTTGTCATCGTTGTATAAAAAATATACGTTTATATAGTCAACCCACTGTTTTCTATATGCTATGTTTTGGTTTTCATTGAAGTACGTTAAGCCTGTACTTGTGTGTACGTTTTTATACAAACTGTATATTTAATTGAACACCGCTATTTCTGGGTATTTGCATTTTTCTGTATTGTGTCTATTAATTTTGTACTGTATTTTCTGTTTGCTGTTCTTCAATGATGTATATTTCGGTGCCGTTTACAATCTATATTATTAACATTGTATCTATCGCTGATGTTTATGCACGGTTATGTAACTTATCACATATAAGCTCGTTCTAAATCTTTTTGGGAGATATCTGTATTACTGTATACAACCGGAGATTAATTAGCTGTGATGTTCGAACTGTTCCTTAGTGCACTTGCAAATGCGGATGTTTTTTGCTTGTTATTGCATCGAGAATAGGTTTGATTCTGTTTTAGTCGGGCATAACATTGAAGTACTCGGTGAACGCATGTAACTTTTTCTCAATTTCTAATAAAGCGTTGAATAGTAAACACTGGACTGAATTGCACCCGTTCTACCATCCCGCAGATGAAGTGCACTAACCCCGTCACCAGCGCCGAGTCCACCTTAACCCTTCCGTACGAAGAACAGATAGCGTTTTCAGAAGCTCAGGACACTCTCGCTATGGCAGAACATTCGCTGGACCCAAGCGCCGGTCCTCCNTAACCCCGTCACCAGCGCCGAGTCCACCTTAACCCTTCCGTACGAAGAACAGATAGCGTTTTCAGAAGCTCAGGACACTCTCGCTATGGCAGAACATTCGCTGGACCCAAGCGCCGGTCCTCCTCATGGCCATAAGTTAAGTTATCCTTTCTCACCGCTGCAAAGCACTTCGGCTGCCACCTTACCCGTGGTGGCACAAGACGTATTCACGGACAGCACTCGGTGCTCCTTCAAATCTTCAGGCTCATGGGAACTGTCATCTCAGCCAGGCACGTCATCCAGTTCCGCCCTAATAAGACCGCCCGGTCGCACATTGCAGTGCCCTCACTGCAGCTACTGCACCTGGCGCTCCAGTGACATGAAGAAGCATATTCGCATCCATACCGGGGAGAAGCCTTTCGCCTGTTCCCACTGCTCCTATCGCTCCTCCAACCCGAGTAATATTAAAGCTCATGAGTCTAATGTCCATGCATCCATTTCCAATTAACCGACCAACAAAGTGCCGTTCTCCAAATAACTACTGTATAGTGTTCTCGCAGCGAAGATGGGGACTTATTTGTCTCTATGTTGCTTCATATGAAGGTTAGGAACGAGCTTGCATATTGACCTGTGAAACCCAATGATAGCTTCAGATTAGCATTGGTATAAACGTCACATATGAGGGGTACTAGGCGTTCGTTGGCCAAGATTCGTATCATGGAACTTAAATAGAAATATGTACTGACAGTGCTGTTAATTGTTGTTGTCTTTTGCTAGCCACCCCTGGCCTGGATTCTCTAACACCTCGTCACGTTAATTAAGGGCACGTAAGATGATATTCAGTTCCGTGAAGATGTGTGGTGTCGCTATGGCTTAGATTATGTCGTTTCGTCATATTGATCTTCAGGAAAATATGATCATATGATCGTAAGTTATTTTAACGGCTAACGATGTTTGGTTAAATATGTGAATTAGACTGAAGTCTTGAATTCAGTAGTAAAATGCACAACTTTTGCCGTTATGTCAATGCCTTGTGCACACATAACCGTCCCCTTGAATTTACGAGGTGCTTAGTGAGGCGAAGTACGGTTTGTGTTGTGAAATGAGTTACAGTATATAGAATATGGTTGCATAAAGTGTCTTTGGAATGTGTTTTCATCGGTGGTAAAACTATACCGTAGTTAATTGTATGTTATGAACTTCGTAGAGAATTTACTGTGTTGCAGAATTGTAAACTTAGCTGTTAATCTCAAATTTGCTGTCGTGCAACTGCCACCGAGTGAGTGTCTTCAACCGCCCTTGAATTGTTAGATACCTACATTGTGCAAATGGGTCTAGTCGCTAAACTTGCCGTTTCTTAGGTATGTTTTCCCGGAATCTTGTGCGTAATTAGTTAACCTGTCAGTATTTCATAGTAATAAACCCAGTATTTATCGCGAATGATAGAAGTACAGTGTACGTTTCCGAAAAGTTATAAAAGATACGCATGCCGCAGTCAATGGGTTAGACGTGTGAGTTCCGTTTTGGCAGATTGGATGGGTTTGGTGCATGACAGTTTGGATTGCGCATTCAACCTGAATGGGTGCCATGATCTCTGTTGAAAGCTAATGTTTTTTATCACTTTGAATGACTTCACTTGGTGAATCTTGCAGTCGATTTATTAGTACCAAATTATTTTGGAGTATTTGTTCTTCGTCATGTTGGGCCACGTTTTTAATATATGTTCAGAAATCTTGAGAAAACAAAAATCTACGTAGCTATTTTTATTAATAAATAATGATTTAATGTGCAGTATCTGGTCAGCCCTCTTATTAATATACCGGTATTGATCTGAATGTTGCTTTATTTTAGCTGTTTATACGGATAGAAACAGAAAGGTCCTTTTCCAAGAATATCTCCAGCGAGAATGCAATTGTACGTGCACGTGTGACGATCATTTAATATATTTATCACGAGGTTTCATGGCTATATGTATCTATACATGCATAGTGTCTCCAGTTCTTACAATCTGTTTCATAGTTTTTTTTCGACACAAGTGACTGTTGGTGAGTTCAACTCTCTTCCACCAACGTTATTCACTCCTCTATTGGGCCTTCACATATTCTTAGATTCAGTGATACGCCTAGTTACTGCTTAGGCCTGCTGAAGGTGACATGTTTGTACTGCAAGAAATTCTAAATTAACTTAGCTGCACACACCTTCGCCGTGTGCATGTTCGTACCTAAAAGAGATTCTACTGGTTATGAATTCATGGACCGTTCAGCGAGGCAGACCATCGTAGTTATTGTTCTGTGTCAACCCTCGAGTTCGGCTAAAGGGTATTAGCTAATGCATTTTTCTGCAATCTAGTAAGGGCCGTATCTAGTGCTGAACATATGCCATTGCGTGCACTTCATATGCGAGAACCATCAAAGACAAAGGAAAATTGTCCTAAATTGAGCAGTTGCCTGATGGAGAACAGTACACCGTGCTGTGAAGTGCGCAGATGTAGCGCGTAGCCACGTACGCTGCAGTGCTTCGTCCGTTAGCCCTCATTTATTGTGCAGGTTTGGCGTCTTTGCCTAATTTTTGTTAAATGGATTGATGCCCTGATTTACAGAGACGGGTCGACTTGACTTTCCTTTTTCTTGACTGGTACGTGTTGTTATTTATATACAGATGTTTTTGTATTAGCTACTTGCACGTAGCTACAATATATCATTCCTGGTATCCCATGTTTTGTGTTACTTTTACATAAAATATTTCATTGCCAGTTCCTCAAATTTCATGTTTCTTGCACGTAAAATATTTAATTTCCGTGTCGCCATGTTGTTAATTTTATGCTGTTATGTAAGGTTGCATTAGAATTGGGAAATAAAGCGCATTGGCTTTTGAAACTTTGTAAAGCTATGAAGATATCTGTAACTAGGTGTATTCTTTGGTGTGCTCATCACACCACAGAGCAAGTGTTGGGAACTGGTTGCTTTTGATATTTTAGGCATTTCTAAAATGTCTCCGAGTGCAAACAGCTACTGTATGATGTGTGGGGGGAGAAGCATTAAAACGTGTACCTGCTTGAGTTATTTTCTGGTGTACGTATATAGAGCCCAGCAGAGACATGTGATAGTGTATATCTGCCAACTGCTACAGTCGTAAGTTCATCTGGTCCCCACTAAAGGCTCCATGTGTTCTTCTCTGTAGGTGGATACGCGACCCTTCTTCGGTACGGCTGACACTAGTTCTTCCTCATCCTCTGCTATACTCCCTGCTCAGTACCCACCTGGGGAAAAG
>LQNS02278096.1:20910991-20932794 GCA_001587735.2 Parhyale hawaiensis | reverse complement strand
TTCCTCGCAACAGAGACCCTGGTGGTCCAAGGGGTGGGGGAAGTGGAGGCATGGGTGGGAGGGGACGTGGACGAGGTCCCCCAGCTCGGAGGTCACAGTACAGAGTGTGCGTCAGTGGTAAGTTACTTAGCACTGTTGTTGCTTGTTCTTACTGTCACATCTGGTTCATTGATGCACATCTACCATATCTATTAGGTGTGAATTTTGGTCCAATCTCAGACCACTTTAGAGGAATTATATTTCTAGCTTATGTCATTTCACAGTGGACAGACTCGTCAAATTCCGTAATGGAATAGTCAATGCTTTTTGGCTCCAGTATTATATGTGTAGTGTACAGCAGGTTTCATGGCAGTTTTTATTCTGCTGCTCATTTAATTAGCTACCTCGGTTTGTTATTATAGACCTATTCCAAGTTTACTTCAGGTGTTAGCTCGCTTTGGAAAGCATAGAATGGGCCTTAAGCCGGGTTGGTGATTTTTCAACATTTTTTTTAATGAAGAAATTTGATAAATCAATGATTTTATTAATTGATTTTTTAATTGTTTTTCATATTTTCTTCATCTGAAACAATACATAAATTTTTCATAGTTCTTCTATAGTAGGTATGCTAAAAATAGAACCTACTCATAAAACAAGTGCTTTCCTTATGCTTAAAATTTACAACACTCTGTGAAAAAATGCATACAAAGGCAATTGCAAAAAATCAAGTTGGGTAGCTACTACAAAATGTACTGTAGTAAATTAAATGGTAGAGTAATAATTAGCTAGTCATCAGCCCTGCAATTCCTGATGATAGGTAACTCAGTAAATATACATGCATGTAAATATACATGCAGGTAGGTATGTACCTCGTAAATAATTTTTTCAGTTGTCTAACCAAATTTTCCTGGAGTGGTGGATAGGTTCATGTTGCTTGATTGGGTGAAAAGGCAAAGGTAAAGCAAACCTAATTTAACATGAAACTCGTAGCATCTTACTGTACAGCTGTGAAGAGAATACTGAAAGGTAATGACTAATGACACAGTAGCATTAAGCTATTTAAATACCATATAAATTCAAGTATGCACTTTCTCGTTTTAATTAGCTATGTAGAGGTGTAGGTTCATGAATTATATTGAGGGGAACCTTAGGTAGCTAAGTTGAAGAAAAAAATGGTGTGTTCCATAAATGCTCATAAGTTAATCATTTGATACAGTAAAAAAATAAGCTATATAGGCCTATATTCCATTTCATGAAAAAATCAAGTCAGTCAAAAAACTAAATCATAATTTTTTATAAAAAATCAATTGATTTAATCACTTGATCGAATCAATTTGATGTAATCGATGCCCGCCCTGGTAAATGCTCATAAGAGTTAATCATCTGATAGTGTAAAAATGCTTCATTTCGAGAAACAATGAAATATAAACATTAAAAATCATATTTTATATAAAAAATCAATTGATTTAATCAGTGCTATCCCTGCTGCAGTTTTAGTAAGCTGCCTAGATAGTGGCTCATTAGAAGATAGTTTGCATTTCATCAAAGCATTGAATTATATAGATATACCATGTAGCTACCATAAAAATTCAATTTAGACTTGTACAGTAGCTACCATCCAAAACTAAGGGACAAATTTTCAAAATGGCATAACTTTTTTTCTAACCATGCCAGGTACTTTTTTTTCTGCACACTATTATCCAGTAAGATGTTGATTATTGTGTTGAAATTTGAGGCATGTATGAAGGATAATATTAAATTATGAATGAAAAGCTTTTCTCTAGAACTTTATAACGTCCAAAACTAAGGGATGAAGTCGTACGATGAAAGCGGCTAAGTTGGTACCCCTAAAAAGCCGGCAGGCCTCATAAAACGTCAGTTAGAGAGGACAGAGTTATCCAGCGTAAGTCATTGAAGGATCCTTTTAAGTCTCAGCTGTGATAAGTAGGGAAATGAATGATAACATGTATGAACATCTCGCGTCAGATAGTTTCTCGGCGCCTGCAAGAAATAGGGATATTTGCAAGACACCCACAGAAGAAACCGCTGGCGAGTGCCAAGAACAAGAAAAAAAGAGATAGAGTTTGCAAACAAGCACGTTAACTGGTCCCATGAAAATTGGGCTAGAGTGTTTTTCAGTGATGAAAGCTAGTTCAATTTGTTTGGTAATGACGGCAAGCACTTTGTTAGAAGACGTCAAGGTGAGAAATTAAGTGTTACGTGTAACAAGAAGACTGTGAAGTTTGGCGGCGGGAGTGTGATGGTTTTTGGTATGTTCTGTAGTCAAGGGACATCGCCTCTCGTTCGTGTGCAAACCCTTGTGAATGCTCAGGGGTATAAGAATCTGTTGGAAGGTATTGTCGTGCCTAATATTGTAAACTCAGGTATCCCCATCCCTATCTTCATTCAAGACAATGCCCCCTGCCACAAGGCAAGGACAGTCATGAGTTACCTTGAGCAGCAAGATCTCGAAGTTATGGGTTGGCCACTACCAAGTCCTGACCTAAATCCAATTGAGAATCTTTGGAAAACACTAGAGGTGAAAGTTATGGCAAGAAACCCCATCAATACGGAAGATCTTTGGACGAAACTTCAAGAAGAATGGGCAGCAATTAGCAATTGTCAGTCTCATTTTCATTTGGTCATGTAGTTGACGATGTGCAGCTGTAATCGAAAGCAAGAGACAATTTACCAAATATTTATTGTTCACCACCATTTTGCTAAATATTTCTAGCAAAATATTGAGTTAAATGCATTTTTTCTTGTTTGTCCCTTAGTTTTGGATGTTATAAACTTCAAGAGAAAAGCTTTTCGTTCATAACTTTTTATTATCCTTCATACATGTCTCAAATTTTAACACAAAAATCAACATATTACTGGCTGGCTAATAGTGTGCTAAAGAAGAAGTATCTGGCATGGTTAGAAAAATACTTATGCCGTTTTGAAAATTTGTCCCTTAGTTTTTGACGGTACTGTACTTCCTCTAAGTTTAATTATGTAGCTATGTAGAGGTATTGGTTACTGAATTCTTTCTTTCAAATGGAACCATTGATATGTTGAAAAATAGAACTGGTGTTCTATAAATGGTTATAAGAATTGATCATTTGATGTGCAAAAATTTTCATTTTATGAAAAATCAAAGAGCTACACAAAAAAAATCACACGATTTTTTATAGAAAAATCAACTGATATATTCAGTTGATGATATAAATTTGAGTTAATATCAACCCTGCTGCAATGGTATTTACTTACGTAGGGGATCATTAGATGATAGATTAGATTAAATCAGAGCCTTAAAGTAGCTACCTATTTATACAGGGTGTTTTTTTAGACAGACAAATTTCAACAATAGGTAGAAAAAGTCAAAATAAATTGATTTTCAGGTATGACAAAATGCCCAAAACTCATTAGTTTTCGAGTTATAATAACTTGAAGACATTTAAAGCCTTTAAGTACGGTATTTTACTCCGTGGGGCGCCACAAGTTTTGATAGTTCAGCACGTTTCTGACCGCACCAAAGCAGCTTACATTATTTTTTTACAATATAAACTGCTAATATTTCATGGTTAGGAAAAAATATCTGCAGTTTCATACTTAATATTTAGCGTAATCACACCACTCTATGGAGGGCACTACATCGTCGGACTCTACATTCGTGTAGTTTCTAAAAAAATGCAAGGGTTGCTGCCACCAGATTTTGGACTGTGTACAATTTTCAGAGTAGCTCATGCAACCAGGAACAAAGGATCCTAACTTCTCCAACTTCCAACTTTGTCCATCTTCTGCAACCTGGTCTTATTGTCGCATAATAGATATGCCTAATTATAAAATGTACAACCTAGCCTCATTTTGCCCATTTCGTCAAGAGCGTGACATCAAAACATATAAATATATGAAGACACAAACACACGACAGTGATTTATTGTATTTTAATTGTGATGTGCGATTAAATGTGTAACGTAACGATTCATTTTATTTATGAGGTGGTCACATGATCGGTACACTTGACCCAACTTTTACAGCACAGCGCATTCATTATCAAATTTGGAGGGGCATAGCACTGGCTTGTAAACACAATCTTTTTATGCACAGTTTCCTATCTTACCAAACCCTATGGAGGATCATATTCGGTAGAAGAGAAGGTCAACTAACCGATCACTATCGGCGTGTTGGGACATGATTGAAAAAGCGCGCGTAACGTTTGACACTTGGCCTTGTGTCAGACAATTCCCGCGATTATTTGACTGTTGGCTGCGTTCTTGTATTGCAGTGGCGCCTCCTGGTATTTGTCTGATGGGTGATTGTGAAATCTCCATATTTATACAGCATCAGTTTACCCTGTTTTACTTATTGCCGGCCTGCGCTTGTCTATCTGAAAGAGGTCGCATCATAGTTAGTATAGGTCGTGCATATACATGTGATACACATAGTCTTACTCTAATTTAGTATGGTTCTGCTACCTACCTAATCTTCTAATTGCCTGAATACTGATCTGACAAAATTTGTTGTGTATGAAGATGCAATCTGAGACATAGCCTATGCTTTTGTCATATTTTTGAGCTACAGAGCATATCGTGATGTGTCTCATAGAGACATGATGCGTGTAACCCTACGCTGATGAAATAATTTGTCGAGTTACTGCACTAAATGCCCCTCCCCCCGACACACACCCACACACATAATACACTTAACTTGCCAAGTAGTTACTGGTATATTTCACTTTGTGTATGCGTATACAGCACTTGCATACTTGATTCAGAAAGTCATGGATCTGCTCCACTAGGTACATATTCTTGAAAAGACAATTAGAGCTGGATTTGTCACTATGGATGTGTAATGTCCTGAACCGTTGGCAAGTTTCACATTTTAGTACCTATGTTATTGTTTGGTTGTTCTAGTTATGAATTTGAATTTTCAACAGTTCTGTTTCTCGCTGTTACTTATCGACTGTTTTTTTTAAGTTATTCCTGCAAAACTTTATTGGTCGTAGCTAATGGTTTGGCCGTGAAACCCACAGCAGCCAGTTGTATATGTACACGCCGCAACTTCTAGGTGTTGCATTCCTTCTTATTCTCAACTGCCAACCCTTTCTATTATTTGGTTGAGCTAGCCTTTCATAGGATCATCTTCATGTCGACACTGAAGCGTTTCCACCCATTTTGTGAAAAATTTGTGTTCTGTCTTCCATATTTTGAGAAGGAATTTGTTTGTGTGAGTTTGGCATACTTGAATGTGCAGGATCCAGAGCGATATCCTGCACATAAAAGTGAGCTCTAACGCTACTGGCTTATTTCTGCACCACGAGTACCTACCTAATGTCCCCTGTAATATGCAATGGCTGTCCTTTGGGCAGTATTGTACATTACACTGAAGGGCTTTTTTTTCTGAGTGATGTGTAAAACTAAGAGCCTTGTTTGGGGTCTTCTGATATTTTAGCCATTGGCATTTCCTGAGCTGTGTGTAGGTGGTGCCTGCAGTATTATTCTGTTTCCGGCTCCTAAAACTGTGATTATGGTATATTCATCACTGCATTGCATAGTTTTCTAAAATTATGTCAACGCTTACTACCTGTATGGTTGAAATAGGGTTAGGAGAAGAATTCATTTGTAGGTACATGTTATGAAATAAGCGTGTCTCCCTGTGAGCTGAAAACGTCTGTTAGCATTTTACGTACCTACTGCAAGTTATATTTGTCTCCCACGTCTTGAGAGATAAATTGTCGGAGAGAAAGCTTGGTGATATTGAATCAGATTCGTGTTGCTGCATTTTCGCGGTGTTGCTTAGATGTAAGATTCAGTTGTCATGCATTGGTACCTCGTTACTTGATTTTGAAACGGTCGCGTGTGTATCATCGATGGTGCACATAGTCATAGATATGCTATTTACAATCTTTTAGGAGTAGAGGTAAACAGGTAGGGCTACATTCATTCTTAAATGTGTATGCACCATTAAAAGAAAAGGGAACTTTGAAGCTGATTTAGCAGCAGATGCGGTTCATGGCTACCAAAGTGGTGGTGTCGCACCATTCCGTACCGGGATAGCTACTGACATCGCTCTACTGCAATGTCATTACCTATCGACTAGTTTAGGAAGACTTGAACATCTTAAAGTGGAAATTCACAGCTCCACCTCAACTATCAGTAGCCACGGTATGTCGGGTAATAGCTCAAAACACCTAATCACATAACGCCTTGGGTATTTGAGGAACTAAATTTCGCTCCAGTAACTAGTCCCATTGTTTTTCCATTTATAGTATTTTTTGTGTGGGTATTGATTTGAGTAACGAGGTGACCTCTGTATTGACTTTCCCATGGTAAGTACCCGTTCATATAAGTATCATTTTACGAGAAAGAGAATATATATATATATGCAACTTTCACAATATAACTCGTAAGCTGAGATGTGTAATTTCGTTGCTGTGATGTGTGGCCGTTGTAGTGACCAAGTTTCCTTTCTCTCACCGAGTGTTTTGCAGCACCTAAGGATTGGACTCTGTGTCTTCACATGGGGATCATTGAGGACTCATATCATGCAAAACTTGCCACCTTTGTGGATTTGATTGGATGGATGGCTTACTCCAGTGTGGATTGTTCTTCCTAGTCGGATCGTTGGAAGGATTACACAGGATTTCAAATGATCATTTGGATTACAATGGATTTTCATAGCATTGGATTACATTCACTGGACACAGCTTTGACAGAGGAGACTCGGTACTTGTAAGGAAGTGTTCTCACTAACCTTGCGCTTCAAATCTACTTGAAACTTGGAGAAAGTTTTCATGTCAGTTAAAAGTATAGAAAATCTAGTTCACTTGCAATTTCAGTTTTCTATTTCGAATGTCAATACCTATACCTATATAATTTATATCTATATGTAATTTTTATCGAGGGTTTTTGCGTATGGCTTGAATATTATTGCTCATTTTTGTGCCATCTTTTTTTTTTAAGCACATGAATTGTTTTTGCACCAAAGCCTCTTTGATCTTCTCATCAAATATGAGCCGTCTATCGTTCCCTTTCTCGTCAAGTCACTAAAGTGTGTAGAAGAGGGTCAGAGAGATGTATCCATTAGATTAAGTATGAAATAGTGTTTATGAATGTACCATATGGTTCATCACATCACATCTCTTATTTTGAGTTCTTGGTGAGCCCTGTCGTGTGGCTTTCAGTAATAAGGGATATTTCAAAAGTACCGGTTTGCCACTGAATGCCTCTAACATAATGTCTTGAATATCGCTGTTCATTGCATACCATTTGCTGTCCTTATGTATTGAGAGGTCAATACTTCTGCCCTTTACGTTGAAGCCAAAGGCCAAAAGCGCAGTGGGAGGCGTGGGAGGCGCGTGTGCTTTTCACCTGATTAACACGAAGACATGTGTGACGTTACAGTTAATAAGAGAAATAGATGATCTCGTGGTAGAGAATCTGCTGAAGCTCTAATTGGCTATGATGGGCTGTGGCGTCACTCAAGGCAGTGTTTTGGTCACGTTAAGACACGCTCGTCTCCCTTGCTCTCTGTTCACTATTTAAGAATTTGGCAGCACTAAGTTGCCTTTTCCAAAAAAAAACAAGATTGCCGAAGTTTTTCAAATTGTTAGTGAAGGAAAATTGGAAGTAGCACAGTGTAGCGTATTGCCCTTGTTGCAGTCACTTTCGTGCTTTGTTTTTGATACCATTATATTCACGCTTTGCTACGAAACTGCTTTAGTGTTTGCGCTGCATGTATTCAAGCAAATAAGCGTTTCTGAATCGTTTTTCTTGAAGTCATTATTAGTGTAAAAACAAAGACTTTTGAGATATCCTTATTATTATTATTATCATCATCCTTCTCTTATCTTTCCCTGCTTATGTCTCATGTGGGTTAATTTGTTTCTTAGACTATACCCTGGTTCTACTTTCTATCGTCTGGTGTAATTCATTACTTTGCTAATCTATGCTCTATTTCATTTTTCACCTTTACTTTACTCCCTTGTTGACGTTCACCTTAGTTGTGAAGAGTGAGTAGTGGGCAGCAGTAAGTTTGAACACAATTGGAGCGGTATGCAGGGATGATGGTGTCCGTGCTGTGCAGGACTTCCTCCATCTGGCAGCTGGCAGGACCTGAAGGATCACATGCGTGAAGCTGGTGATGTTTGCTATGCTGATGTCTACAAGGATGGCACTGGTGTTGTCGAGTTCCTCAGATACGAAGATATGAAAAACAGCATCCGAAAGTTGGACGATTCGAAGTTCAGATCACACGAGGTACGTGTGTCATAATGATGCTCTGTGTTCCTTGCTCAATGTTAGTTTTTATTTGCACGCGAAGCGTATTGATTAATTTTTCAAGAATGCATGCACGAAAAACGATAGATTCTGTCTTCTACGATGCAGCATAGGTTGTGCTTTAAGTTGATTTTGCTTTATCGTAGTTAGTACCTAATTGGCGGGCTAATGTTGGGTTTAGTCTATAAGGGTGCATCTGTATTGGTTGCGTGGCTTGTGTTTGATACCCAATTTTACTTTGCGTCGGAAAAACGTCCCATTGCTGATTGCTGTATATGTTGTTTTTTTTTAGAGCTTTTCCAATTTAATTCTTCTTTCCTGAAGCAACTGTTTGCCTATTGCCACAACCTTGTGCTGCCCTACAGTAGTGGAAAAAACAGGGATTTCTGTTAGGTAGACAATTTGAGGCCACACCATGTAGTCACACTCTCAACTTATGAGCGGCTGTTCGGCTCGTATGCTGTTCAGTTGAAGGGCTTCCTATCGATATCTTGGCTACCTAGAGAATTTCCCCTTCAGATTGTAGTGAAACAATGTGCGAGTTGAGCGTCCAATCACCAGTTGTGAATATACAGTTGCGTAGTGTGACCGCATGTAAGACATTCTATTTAAAATATGGAAAATTAGCGTTCTTGGCTGTCAGAAATACGGCAACATATTCACATATCAACCTGATCTGCACAATTATCCACAGTGGTGAAGGAGGTCAAATACTATTGAACTATATAATACCGCCCCCACAAACGTGGCAGTAATCACTTTGAAAACGATAATCCTTTATCGTTGCTTCCAAGCCAAAGAATGAACTTCAAGTGAGGAAAATTTATTCATTTTATATTGTATCCTACCTACGTATTGGTATGTCCAACAAGCCTTGTAAATCCGCATCAACTTACGCATTTGGTACCATGGAAAAAAATATGCACTGCTAATGTACAACATGTGCAGCTTAGGAATCCACAAGCAACGATAAGCCTTTATTGTCCCAAGCTCAACTACAAGACGTAGACTGCCTTTGCAAGTGAAGCAGGTCTTAGAAAATGCAGTATGTTGAATGTATTCTAAGAGCTTTGTTGTTCTTAATATAAGGCTTGAATTCTTCCTGTGTTTGTCTACTACAGACTGCTAGAAACCCCGACCCTGTCTATTTTTGACACTCCTGTTTCGTCAGTTTTGTCAACCTCCTACCAGGTTCCGGCTAAAAAATTTTTGGTGATCTTAGTCCCGGCCGGTCTAGCATAATATGTACCCGGCGGCGAAACTGATGGTGTAGATTCGTGATATTATTCCAATACTGCCTATTTAAGGGAGCATAAAAGATGAGCGTTCTCGGCTTCCTAGCTGCTGAGAAGTGAAACCCTTCTTCTCTTTCTCTGACATGGAGAAAAGATAATTACTTTTGTATTCAGTCCAAGTATCACTTGAAATATTAATTTGCACTTGGTATTATGGAGGGCAGGATACCCTGTACATCAAATTTTTTGCGCAGCGAAGAGCTGTTGAGTTGATTTATGAAATCAGTTGGAAGGACGAATGATGCAATTAAAATAATCTGCGGGAAGAAACCAAGAATCAGGATGCATATGAGCGCTAAGAGAAGCTTCAAATATTTTCAGTGCTTCGATTTCAATGTTTGCAAGTCAAGAAGTGCATCGAAATTAAAGATTGATCTTTTGCCTTGATCTGCAACCTGGTCTAATTTTTGCCTGCTGTCTTCAAGTGTGACCTGACAGAAAATGGACAAATTAATACTCATTGGTCTCTATTATATTGTGGGTTAGTGGGGTGTCATCCTCTTGAAGATACGCATCATATCGCTAAAATGATTTTCCATGAAGGTTGTTCTATTGTCGTTCCAGAACCCTTCTTACGACATGTTTCAATTTACTTAGTCTGTTCCACTATAAGATCAGAATGGGTACTCGTATCAACAGTGGGGAAAATTGAGAGACCTCACTGTCAAAGCCTTTTGGTCCTCTTCCATGCTACTCAGCGTCTCATTAGGACCTGCCAAGTCAACTAACATAAGTTGATGTTGAAAACTTTTATTCTGGTGAGAAGTCGATGTTGAGATTAAGCTACTTT
The DNA here is from genome assembly GCA_001587735.2 of Parhyale hawaiensis. Lineage (NCBI taxonomy): Eukaryota > Metazoa > Arthropoda > Malacostraca > Amphipoda > Hyalidae > Parhyale > Parhyale hawaiensis. Next base: position 20,922,466 of record LQNS02278096.1, on the reverse strand, counting down.
TGTGGCAATATTCCAAATGATGCGTTTGGCGCAGTTCCTCGTAACTCTGCAAATTGTTGCGTATATCCCTGGTTTGTTTGTACTGTTGCATTTGAGCTGAAAGGTGTTGGGCTGCCATGACTCTTGCTTTACTGCCACTTTTGTCCTCGGGGGGAATAGGATAGGCCGTAGGGTTGGCTTCATTCACCCATCCTATGTTATGGGAAGCAGCGCCCACAGGGTGACCCTGTAGGTTACTTGAACCTTAGCTAGGCCTTCGGGACGTTTTTCTTTTGTGCCCGCTTTGCTCCCTTCTACTTTCATGCACCTACTCTTGATTCTTTTACTCTTCCTCTTCTTTCCCGATTTGCTGTTCCCATTCGCGTTAATGCATTCTTTTTGAGAACACCCTCGTGTATGGGTTCCACCACCACCANTCTTTCTTTTGTGCCCACTTTGCTCCCTTCTACTTTCATGCACCTACTCTTGATTCTTTTACTCTTCCTCTTCTTTCCCGATTTGCTGTTCCCATTCGCGTTAATGCATTCTTTTTGAGAACACCCTCGTGTATGGGTTCCACCATCACTACTACTACTACTACTACTACATGGGTTCCACGTTTCTTCCCCTGTAAGATCGCCATTGTAGTGGAAACGGAGACTTGAAGTACTCGATAAAATAATACTGCCGCTACGATACCCCAGTAATTCAAAGCTTTTAGCTTATTGTCGTGTGCCCGCAGTGGTCTATAAAATAATTACCCTATCCCACCCGCAGCAACTACGCATCAGTAAATAGCTAGCCGGGCTTGTCCCTTAGGACCTATGTTCTTGTGCACTCAACGCAATTGAGCTTTCATTAAGAAAATGTCCAGTTATTTACGTGTTATCTGCGTTACTGCCTGTTCACCATGTGCTTCTACAATTAGATATAAGCTTCAGTGACTTTGCATGGGCATTTTATTAATATAGTGTTCTTGTGCTTTGTATTGCCACTTGTGACTGTGTTACAGTTGGAGGCTGTAATCCAATGTACTGTTGTTACAGGGGGAGACGTCATACATTCGTGTGAAGGAAGACTATGGCGGAGGCAGTCCCCGTGGCAGCAGTCCACGTGGAGGTGGTGGTGGTGGCGGCGGCGGAGGCGGTGGTGGCGGCGGCGGCGGTTACCGCTACCGGTCGCGCTCCAGGTCACGATCACCCCGGGGTTACCGCGGCTCCCCCACCTATTCTCCTGTCCGACGCTCATTCTCACGATCTCGTTCACGTTCCCGAGATCGCTTTTAATACCTCTCCTCCCTTTCGTGTATTGCTGACTTACGGTACAAAGGCGGGTAGTTGTCAGTGACAGGCTGCTCCCCTTATTATGCCTGCATTAACCACCAATATTTTTCAATCAGACTCGTCTGATGTAAATCCAGTATTCCTCGTGCCGTGCTAAACGTACCGCATTTTTTCTGCTTTTTTTTTACATCTTACCGAAGTTTTGCAGCTATTCGAAATTTACGTAGAGAGGACGAGGTTTATGAAAAAGAATACTTTCTTGCTCTGTGCTCAACTTGATTTACTTGTCATTAGTGTTTCTTTTTTAGATAGCGAGGTGAACATTTTATTGGTCTTCGTATTATTTCCATCCTGAATGCTTTTGCAAACATTATTTGGTATCAAACATTGTTGGTCAAGCGGTCATATAGTCTATACATTTGGATTGATCGCTCTCGCTTCTTTCACGTGTGTTGCACTCCATAGACTAATGTTGTACCGCTAGTGCTTCGATGCTGTCGACCTCCAGGATATGCGCCCCTCTTTTATACCCGGCCTTAGTCCTAAGTGTGTCGCCATCTCAACCCTATTAGGATAGCATACTTATGGAAACCCAAAACATGACCCGAAGTGCACCTTTACTGCAAGCGCTTCCTGATGGATGTTATCGCTTTTCGGGTTATAAAGGCGACACTCTCATTATACACATTGCTCTGGGGTTATTGCAACACGCCTCTTATGCGTCTACAATTAGCACACGCCTGTGCACATCTACAAGCACCGGGGCCACTATTCTAAATAATATCACGATTGACAATTGACTCCTAAGTAGGGATAGTCTCAATCCAGATCCTATTGGGGCTTTCGTGGCATACAAATTTGCATAGGTTAAATTTCTTCTAAAACCGTTGATTTTTTTGTGTTAAGTTTTCTACGTGGGAGCACTTTCATTCATGCCATGGGTTTATCATTTACCTTGATATTTGATATGATGATGCGAGGAGTAAGCTAATACATTTCTATTACTCTTATCTTATTTTATTCATTCAGTATCCCGTAATAATTGGTTAACCCTACATTCCGTTGGCAAATTAATTGCTGAACATTGAAAGCATTTTCATGATACAAAATATTTTGCCTAGGGCAAAACAGTTTTCCGTGAGGATGGTTACTGCTCCCATAATATATACCTGTGTGGGTAACTCATTTTATAGGCATTGACGTGTTTTCTAAATTATTACCTGCTCTATGGAAGAAAAAATCAATTAAACAAGTTATGGCTGCCGTGCAGTGTTGAACAGTGGCGTGTAGAGAGATGGGCTGGAGAGACATCGGCATCGGTCATCTCAAAAAAACAGAAGAATCATTTGGGAAACAAAGCGTTTAATAAATTGTGGTCATTTCATTTAAATCAAAACTTCAATTATTTATAATTTGCTCAATATCAAAGTACACTATAGGAGTTTTGGGGGTACGATACAGTTAAGGTGCAGGTTGCGAGCATCACCCGACATCTACACGCCGCTGTGTGCATTGCACGTGTTCAGACGCTTTTCGATTATGGTGATATCTGATTTTTACGTTTCAGTTATTTTGCTGCTGTGTCAGAAAATGTTGCCATCTTTCAATCGTACCTATATTCTCATATTCTTTTTGTATTGCAGAAGCCTTCAGAAATTTTCTTTGTTAAGTAACCACTAAATTGGCTGCAATCAGTACAGTATTGTATTTATTGTTCAAATTCCGGTAATTTGGTCGCCATAGCGGTTCTGGCGGAGTATCTCTAGAGTATTGAAGCCAATTCTAGTCTTACGTTGCCGTGCTTATCGCATTTCAAAATGAATAGAATAGTCAGTAGTGTGCTTATCACGTGGCTGTAAGAGAGCTAGTGGTGATAGGCAGTAACCATCTCGTGGTGGAATCGTAGCCGATGCTGTTTTGGCAGTGACGTCATTTCTGGTTGTTTTTGTCACCTGATGAGAACATACTGTCTAGTCTGTAAACTTTGGTCGCATTTACAACAATTATAGAGCAGGCCAACAGGCGGCTATATTGCTTTGGATTGTTAGACGAGACATCGTGTGTAAGAAATATTTGTATATGTTATTCCTATGTCAAATTAATCCACTCTTTCGGTCGTGTAATGCCTGGCAGTGACTTGAAGTTACTTATTGTTTAGACAATTAATACATACCATCCAACATAAAACCTTCTTTTTATTCATCTGAGTGACCCTGCTACGGATATTGATGAAGCACAGGTTTTTCACGTGACCCATTTTTTAGGCTTCACTTGTGAACAATCAAGTTCAACTTTGCCAAACCACTATGCTATGCAAGTTGCCTATTGCTGTCCTGTCAAGAAAACTAGAAAAACGTGATTACCTCGGATTGTATGTTTGGTGTGTCCCTCTAATAGCATTAGGGAGTTCTTGAGGCCGGGTCGTGTACGAAAACAGCTATCCTTGTTAGAATACCTTCGGGCCCCACGTCTCCAGGTTTTCTCAAGTGACTTTTCCATTGAGGATATTATATCTGGCTGTAGTTCCTCTTCACGAGGTTACTTTGTCGAGTTATTAATACGTCTTCTATGGTCTCCTCTCTGCCCCTTATTCATGCCAACAGTTCATCAGTCGTTGCGGCCGCGCAACTCCGTCTGCCATCGGTATAGACGTGGGTAGTGTCACCATGTTGGTCCCTCACGTGTTCCACGAAGAGATTTCTTAGTAGGAGGGGTGGCATTCTTTCTTTTTTGAGTATTGTGTGCTGGTGCAAAAGGTTGAAACTGGTATGTGCCGGGTTGGTTGGTCTCTGAAAAGGATCCGGGCCGCACAATCGTCGTTCACGTAAGCTTTCCTGCCCGCGCCACGACTAAAACGCTACCTAACCTACCCTTACCAAACCTAACTTTCTAACCTAACTTAATCAGCAATACAGCGAGCAGCGCGGCGCGCCTACTTGAACGCCGCTCACACGCATGCGATCTGCGTACGCAAACACGCACACAAAGCGGTTGTGAACGACGATAGCGCACCCGGGTAGAGGAGGGAAGTTTGTACGGGAAGTCGGCTCCTTCTCGGTCTAGAGTATGCCGGAAACCTGGTCCTTTACCGCCGCGCTGTTCGGCGTGTGCACAGCGCTGCTCCTCGTTCGAAACAGCGATAAACGCTACTGTACTCTATTCTTAGATTCACTGAGTGTAGTACAGGCCACTCGAGCATACGACAGCATCCACCCCGTCATTAACCGGATAGTAACCATGATACAACAATTGCAACGCATTGGAAAGACTGCGCGTATCTGTTGGGTGCCTGGCCATGTCGACGTCGCGGGCAACAAACTCGCTGATGAGTCGAGGCAGGTGGTCCTGATGGAACTGTGTAATTGCGCGATGTTTACTTTGTATAGTAATACTGCTGGCAATATAGTAGGTACTCGTCTACATCAAGTATTCTATGGACGGGGCGAATGAGACAAGGCGTAGAGGCAGATTGTATTGTGGAACAGAGTCGATACACAGGCAGACACACTGGATAGTTGTTCACCAGCGCTACAACGCCACCTATGAATGAGCTGCCGTCGCTGATGACGGGTCACTTTTATAGACTAGCAATACAGGGCGTTGCCGCTGTTGCTACTGCAGTGATGACGCGCCGTCCCAACTGCTTATGGCAAACCGTCGAGTCCCCTGCCGAGACTATTACCCGCTAATCAAGTGAAACCTGCGCGAACTAGGGCAGTCCCAGTGGCTGGCCCAGAGAAATAATAAATGATGAAAAAAAATCAGAGAAACCGTCCGACGGTGGCACTCGTCAAATAGCAACGACCGTCGAATGGACGTTGTACTGTGCCGCATGCGTATTGGGCACACGAGACTTACTCATGACTACTAGCGGTTGGGGCTCCCTCAGCCCTATAGAGACGATTGTGTCGTACCTCTCACCGTCTTGCATCTGATGGCCGAGTGCCCTACCTTCTCCAACGAGGGGAGGGACTGTTATCCGTACCTTTATAGACAGGATGCTGACCTCCATACTCTGGGGAATGCTGGCTGAGGGGCCTCGTGGCTAATTCAACAGAGACGCCCTTAGGACCTTCCTTATTAGATGTGACATGTATAATAAAATGTGATGAACCCTACGCGATTGATACCACCACCAACTGTGACATTATCCCCTTGTTTGCTAAATACATATAGCTACTTTTTGTAAAATTAATATTAGTTCCCTCCTGAACACTTCCTATTAAAGTAAAGTGAGACATCCTTCGCGCACTAGCGGCGCACGAGCCTGTGGATAAACACAGGAAGGAATAGTTCGGCGAGATATAGGCATTGTGCCTCCAAAGCGCTGGTAAAACCTCTACTACTACTATTCATGCCTGTAGTAGAGCGCTGGCCACTTGAGACCTAGTGAGCTTACTTGAGTTGACATTAAATTTTATACCTTTCGACAGGAAAGCTGAGAAACAGATTACTGTGAGTTCGGCGCAATGCGACTTGTGTTGCTGCTCTAGTGATTCTTCTACTGAAGTATTATGTTATTGTGTAGTAACATCTGGAAGTACTGCGTTTAGACTCTAAATTGTGATATATATATTTTTTGCTATTGTGAGGATGTCCCGAGTGAATTCTCCGCAGGGGTTGTAGCATCTGGCTGCAGTTCCTGCTGAGAAGGTTAGTTTTGTAGTGTTAGGTAGGTTCTCTACATTTCTTTTCTGTTCTGCGAGGTTTGCCGCCGATCGAGGTGAAACTTTTTCTGTGGAACTCTTACCTCGCCTGTGCGGAGGGCCACAGATTGGACTGTTCGCACGGGCGCATCTTTCTTCTTCTCTTTCCGTCCTTCATCTCTTTCCACCTGAGCACAACGTTTTGGTTCCGGCTGTATGCCGAGTAAATCATCTTAGATTGTTATTGTCTTAGTTTCAGAAATAGCGGGATAATACCAATATAATAATAATAATATAGCGAGGATGGTGATCATTAGGGCTGTGACAATATGCTTGTATAGGCAGACACAAGACACCGCTTTGCTGCGGTGTCAGGTGATGTGGTGCTCCGCAGGAAGCTGCCGCCTGGAACATCGGCTCACTCAGCGGAGATGTACGGTTTTTTTGAAGCATTGGACATTGTCGAAATGATTGACCACAACAATTTTGTTATATTTACTGACTCCCAGAGCACATTGCAGGTGATGCAGAACTACCCGGAATAACAGTAATCATCCTGTGGTGTGCGATATCCTCGGCTGGCTGACGACCCTAAATGAAGGACCGCAGCAGCGGCACGTCTGCTGGGTCCCCGGTCATATGGGAGTTGCCAGAAACGAGAGGGCTGACAGCGAAGCTAGGGATGTGGCAGGTGNATCATCCTGTGGTGTGCGATATCCTCGGCTGGCTGACGACCCTAAATGAAGGACCGCAGCAGCGGCACGTCTGCTGGGTCCCCGGTCATATGGGAGTTGCCAGAAACGAGAGGGCTGACAGCGAAGCTAGGGATGTGGCAGGTGTCCCAGGAGAGGAGGTAAACCCAGCTATAGCTACCAAGCTATGATTATTACGATTACATAAGGAGATCTATGAGAGTGGTGTGGCAGCAACGGTTGAATGACATCAATAATAACAATTTGAGAGTGATAAAACCGGGAATACAAGAGTGGGCAACGTCCAGGTGGCGACTGCCGATTGGAGTTGGTACTGTGCTGCCTGCGCTTTGGTCACACCAGGCTGACCCATCTATATGATGGAGCGCCGCCCTCAACCCTATGGTGATGACTGTCTGGTGCGCTGACAGTACTCAATCTCCTTGCAGAATGCCCCAGCTACTCGCAAATCCGAAGGAGATGCTTCCCATACCTCGGGGAGGGGACATAGATGCGATGATGGTAGAAATACTTTCCGAAACTCCCACGGGAATTTTGATGTGGGAATGCTGAAGAGATACTTGAAGCGATGTGAAATCTACGAGAAACTGTAAATTCGGAGGTTTATTGAGATGGATGGGAGAGTAACGCGGCTGCTACGTGTTTTTGTTGTTGTTGAGTTGCATCCAAGAGGGTGGAGTTTGAACACTACCCTCTCTGACCGCATGGAGGAAATTAGTGATGGCGTTTGATCCTGCAGGCCCAGGTCCACGTTACCACCTAAGTGGGGCCGCGCCACAATCGGGCCATAGTCATGAAGGGACAGAAAAAAAGGAGGATTTGAGTGAAGTGTAGTGGGCCACGCCGAATCCACACGACGGGACGCGCCCCTGGACACGCCCGCGCATCTCCTCCCCCCCCCCATCACGCTCTCCAGCAACAAACCAAGCACTGCCCGAGCCGCCGCTCCGACCCGACGTTGCCGAGTGCCCGGAACAGCAAGGCGCGCTCCGCCCAAGGGCCGCCGGAGACAGAGAAAAAAAGGAAGCGCGGACCCAGCACCACACTGCACCACTCCTTGCTGCATTTGGGGGAATTACGGTCAATGCAGCAAGTTAGGTACCGTTGCAGGTCAAATTCTCAAGGAAATTGGTCATTAAGCAACAAGTAACGTTTGCTCTAGCCCTTGGGAGGTGAGGCTTCGGCTGCTACGTGACCATTTATTAGTAGCAGAGATGTGAAACTGACGGGGCCTATGACTCTAGATAGATCTTAGATTTATGATTGATGAGGAAGTACATGATCTCGGCACTATGCTGGGCCAGTGACAGTGCAAAAACTGAGAATATCCCGACCTTGTGTTTTCGGCGCGTGGCGGACGTGAAACCTGCGGTGCTCGTAACCCAACCCACTATAATAATAACAGAGAAGTTTGTGATAACCCCAAAACAACGACGAAATGCTTAAACCTTAAGCTATGACGGTCACACAACCTGCAGAAGCAGTTCATTGTAGGAGCCTATATCTAATGCAGGTGGAAGTTTTCATCGACTTCTCTGTCTATAAGAGCAAAGTGTCACAGCTCTAGTGATTATCATATTCTTTGAATATGTCAGTGATTGATATTTACTTGATATTTGCAGAACATTACTTGCAGTACGGGATCAGACTGCTGTCACGTTACCAAAACAAAATATGTGATGTCGCTTCCAATAATGCGAGTGTACTTTTTCGTCTTTTGTTGGTAGTCTGGTGCCAAAGTGCAATTTGATGTGACGTCATGCAGAGGCGGTGCTAGGAGGTGGATACGCGGCAAACTGCGCGTGATGTTACCTTTGATCGATAGGAATTAAATTCATTGAAACTTATTTTAGGCGTAATCCAGCGTTTTTGTCTGCTTCAATATGGTTTCAGTTGCAAAGTTGAAATACATCACTTTAATGAGACCCTATTTTGTGCATGCGGACGGTTCCAATACTCATAGGGACTACACCTTGAATTTTTTTTTCAATCCTAAACCGCGCCTGACGTCACGTGTGACTTTATTATGGTCGCGCTAGATTATACTATTCGCTATGGTAAAGCTGGTTCATTGAAAGACGAAAGCTAAAAACCATGTAAACATATACTATCATGAAGCAGAACTAATATAACATTATTCTGTAGGTAAGAGGCTCGTTATGAAGTAGACACCCGGCATATCTGCATACAATGCGAAGCTGATTGTTCTCATTTCCATTGTCTTCTGTTTCATCCCAAGTGACTCCATTGCTCAAGAGTAACTCGTGGTGCACTATAGACAGAAGGGCAGTGAGGTATTGGCAGTGAACTAAGAAGCATTTACCAGCTAATTTACCCAAAAGTGGTGATATATTAATTTAATGCGAGACTAGGCTAGTAATCAGTTCGGTTCGACTTTCACGACAATGTATGGGGGTCACAAATGGTACTGTACATGCCAAACTGTGTAGTTGACTATGTTACTAATATGGAAAAGCGAGATTTATATCATGCAGCTGGAAAAATGCTTTAGATTAATTAGCAGCCAACCAGCCATGAGAAGAAGTACCATATTTTCGGTGACGGTGGTCATACTTTCCATGACTCCATTGAAAAATTTGGAGTAACTATTTCTCGAAGAGGAAAAAATTTACTGTAGTAGTGTAGAAAACTACGTTTTTGCTATGTCAGGTAGGTGGACAGTGTCTTAGAATGGAGGAGTCCTGGGATGGTAAAAACAAAAGACTACGATGTTTCGGCTAAATTAGTTGAAGAGGACACATCGGTGACGCGCCTCAACCGAAGAAATGAACAGGGATGTGAGCGGTGGGATGTTGGAGTGCATATGTCTATCAAGACGGAGTTAGACCAGGAAGCAAAGAATGCAAAAAGTTACGCTCTTTGCTTCCTGGAGTTAGACAGTAACCAGACAAAATACAGTAGAGTATATATTGTCGAACATCCTAAACTTTTCTACCTAGCTGTAGATATTTGCTCGGTGTTTATACTAGAAAGTAGCATTAGACCTCATGTAGTCGTAGAGATGGCCTACTTTCACAGCAATTTTTGTTACTCGTACTACCTAAGCTTATAATATGGATTTAGGGATTTAAAAATGACATGCTCTCAGTCAGGATCCCACTGCTTGGGATTTTTCCAAAGATCTTGGGACTTCAACGTTGAGCTTAGGATCTTTGGAATTTTCTTCTAAACTCGTCGAAATCATGGGATTTTTACACCACGAACAATATACGAGCATTTTTTTTTCTTGGCTTGAGTATTCAAGACCTCTACGGCCGACTGTGGCGCTTCTTTACAGTAAAAATTAAGGTTTACAGCGTATGTATAGCTAGAGGCACACTTGGTAGGTTTCATATACAGTAGTACGCTCTACCACAGATTACTCACCGTAAGTAATCTGTGTAAACTAACTCATTACATCTGGCAACGGAGCCAAGGTTGGCTCACCCGCACATGCATCCAGGACCACCATGAAGAGTGCCATCAATGTAAAATCAAATAAATGTTCGTTATATCATTTATTAAGTGCGTAACAAGCACTTTAATTAATAATTCGGGCGAAAACCAATATGAGGTTCATCAGTATTCAAAGTTACGATCAGTTAGCATCTCAGCGTTGAATATTTGGTTGTACCATTTAGATTTCGTTTTCGGGGACAATTCCATTTTAAGTAGCAAACGAAGATGGAATCATTTCACTGTCTAAATTACGCTTACCACAGCGCTTAATGCAACCACACAACTCACCGAAATCACTCGAGAAACTCGCCCGTCTAATTATGCCAAGAGGCAAAGCAACGAAACGAGAATATCCAATGAACGAACACTGGCTTGACCAGGACAAACAAAATAAAGCTAGAGGCCTGTTATTTCAAGTACTACAAATTCACATTCAAATAAGCAAATCGGTCGGCACTATTGATGCACAAAGAATCTTTAAATCCTAAAAGAAACTTTTCAGTCGTACAATCATTTGTGAGCAGCACTCATTTTCTTGATAAAAAGCAACATAGGCGCTTAGAACAAGAAGCAAAGAGTGAAGTGATTATACCTGATTCTTTACCGAATATAGGTATTTTTTCCTATGCTGACCACTTTGGTGCCAAGTGTATAATTGCTTTCCCTAACAGTGAGATTGCCAACTGTAGATCTGTAGCAATAAAACAAACTATAATTGCTTACGTTATTCAAGATGAAATAGCAATTCATAAAAAGCTTTCCCTAAATGACGTTTGTAAGAAGCAGAAATTTTTCAGTAGTAACCCAAATATTGGCAGCTAGAAGACGTAGGAGACTAGATGCGCTGCTTAGATACAGTTGGCGAAAGAGGTCAAGAACACTGTCACTCTATTTGTAGACATTGATGAAGAGGAGAATCATGATTAAAACAACGTAAGTACTAAATTGCTTGAATATTTTTCAATTATTGTATATTTTGAGTTCTTTTCTTTAATTTTGGGGCAGGATCTTCTTATAAACTAAAAACAGTGGGAGCACTGCTGAAAGTAACGTCCAAGAGCTACACTTGGTAGAATACTTTTTTTTTTTTTTAGAAAAGCAGAGCGGAGCTGATAAGTGGAGGATCAAGGACGTTGAGAGGAGGTCGGAATTTTGGAGTCGTAGAGTGTGGACGCATGGTGTCTTGATCTCTGATTTTGCTGTTTCGAGCGTATGCTAATATTATTTCGTGAGTAGTTATATTACTCCTGCATTACCTTTTGACACTAGCTTAGCCGTAGGCTAATTTAGATTTGTCCAGCTAGCTATTTTGTATTTCTTAAGAATCTTAGTTAGCAATTTTCAACTCATCAATACTGAGTACAACTTGTAACTTGTCACCATTTTGTCCTTGGA
>LQNS02278096.1:20854454-20866966 GCA_001587735.2 Parhyale hawaiensis | reverse complement strand
ACGTGCATCCTAATGCTTCTCTGTGAAACACGTACGTGCATCCTAATGCTTTTCTGTGAAAAACCTACGTGCATCCTAATGCTTCTCTGTGAAACACGTACGTGCATCCTAATGCTTTTCTGTGAAAAACCTACGTACATCCTGATGCTTCTCTGTGAAACACGTACGTGCATCCTAATGCTTCTCTGTGAAACACGTACGTGCATCCTAATGCTTTTCTGTGAAAAACCTACGTACATCCTGATGCTTCTCTGTGAAACACGTACGTGCATCCTAATACTTCTCTGTGAAACACGTACGTGCATCCTAATGCTTTTCTGTGAAAAACCTACGTACATCCTGATGCTTCTCTGTGAAACATCTACGTGCATCCTGATGCTTCTCTGTGAAACACCTACATGCATCCTGATGCTTCTCTGTGAACACCTACGTACTTCCTGATGCTTCTCTGTGAAACACGTACATCCTGATACTTCTCTGTGAAACACCTACGTACATCCTCACGCTTCTTTATGAAACACCTACGTGCATCCTGATACTTCTCTGTGAAACATCTACGTGCATCCTGATACTTCTCTGTGAAACACCTACGTACATCCTAATGCTTCTCTGGGGAACACCTACGTACATCCTGATACTTCTATGTGAAACACCTACGTGCATCCTGATGTTTCTCTGTGAAACATCTACGTACATCCTGATGCTTCTCTGTGAAACACCTACGTGCATCCTGATGTTTCTCTGTGAAACACCTACGTGCATCAAAAATTTTCTCAGTGTAGTGTCTGTCGGTTTAGACTTTAGGGGTATTTTTTGATCAGCTGGGAAGCACCTCAGTTACTTTGGTAAATTTTTAAGTACTGTCAATTGATTAAACAAATTGTTTTTATTTCTCAGTCCTTTATCTTTTACAATGAGTATTTAAAATTCAGTGTGAAAACTTTTCAGACTTATCTAAGCAAAATAGCTTTTTCAGTTTGTTTTTCTCAACTTTTGATCAGGAGCGTATTTGCTACTCTAATATTCCGCTCCCCCTCGTCCACTAACCTGCACTCGTGCCTAATAGCAGTTGTGTGCCTGAGCAGGTCACGCCTCGGTTGCCAGGTTTATCTATCGAAGAAGTTGGATGGCGCTGAAATTGTTGTTCCTGGTACACCGGTGGACCTCAGAGATGCTTAACTGTGCCCTCCGCTCCCCAGCTGCCTGCAAATCTTGCGTTTTAGAAACCGTGCCTTTGGAAAGTTATGTCGTTTAGACGTCCTATTCATTTCCACTTGTTTTTGCTACGAACATACAGCATCACAACTTAGCTTTGCAGTTGCTCGCCTCGGCTGTAAAGAACTCAACACGTCCTTGTTCCTTCATAGTATCTAACTACTACTATAGTATGCATTACACTGCTTACACAGATACTATGAGAACATATGCATGCAACACTATCCCTACGATTACAGGCTCTAATAGCATCAATAAACATGTTCTTAGTATACTCACGAACAGCACCATGGAACAGACTGACAGTTGCCCTGTTCTCGGCCCACACCCACCCATCAACTGCACAGACACTTCTCTCTAGAGAAGGGACATTACATTTTACCAGACTTCGCTGCAGTCATCACGCATCGCTTAATACATTTACCATAAATATAGATTTATAGATTGGGACTTGGTGACACAGACATCTGTCCCTCCTGCCTGGTGGGTACCCTCGACAGTTACAATGTTTCAAGACTGCCATGCCTTGGCTGGCACTCAGACACCAACGCAACCCACACTTCATATTACAGACAGCAATGGGAGGGTCTCCAGGCTGTGGTGTCGTTGCTGCGTGCGATGGAGGGTCTGTAGAGAATGCCTTGGGAACAACCACTCGGCTCACCGTTGTCTGAATCTCATGCCATCAGCATTGTTGAGTCGGGCTCCTTGGAGTTGGAAGTCGGGCGCCTGTTGATTGCAAGAGTCGGAGTCAGAATAAATGAGTAATTTAACCAGTATTGAGTCTAACTACGTTAAGGAGTTGGACGTTTTACACTCGACTCTGTATCCTTGGAGTCTGAGGTGCTGGGCTGCAGACGCTGTTCACCCTATGCCAAACGGTATGTGCTCTCTTGTGGTTGAAGTTTCTGAGTAGCCATGTTATTTGCTGTTGATAATTCTCCGACGTCTTCCTCATACTAGTGACTGCTTATACAGTACATAAATAACCTCTTGCTTTCTGTTCCATTTTGTGAGCCTGTAACACACACTTTTTTTTATTGTACACAGTCTATCACCAAGACTTTCAATGTAGTTTACCTGTATAACCTTATGCATTACTGCTCAGACTTTCAAATAGTCTATATAACCGATCACATTACACATTACCGCTAAGACTTTCAAAGTAGTTTACAATAACCTTATGCATTACCTTTCAGACTTTTAGAGTAGTTTATATAACCGGTTACATTACACATAACCTATCAGACTTTCAAAGTAGCTAGTTGATATAACCGATGACATTATACTACACATCTTGTTCTCAACTTCAATGCTGGCACAGCGTTACAGATTGACATAGCGATTTCGTTCTTTCATCCAAATCTTTGGTGAATTTTTTCTATCTTTTATATCTTGCGTTTAAGTGAAGACTTCATAAGTATTTTACTCCAATTTGTACTTTACCTAATAATGATCACGTTCCTTCATAAAGGACGTTGCTGTTCCTACCAGAGATCGATGTTTTACTTGATCTTCACTAGTTTAGGCTAAGTCTCCATGCCATACTTGTATACCATATAAGGCGATAAGACGAGCTACAATTTTTTTTTCATAAATTGCAATAGAAAATTGAAGAAATTCAGCATGTGAATGAAAAAGACATTTCCTTCTCTGTGGTTTTCATCAGTCTCGTTTAATTTTTATATTGGTTATGTGTGTTGTCGTTTCATTTCAGATTTGTAATGTTTTTCTAGCGATATAAAGCGTTACACACAGCTACATACTTCTGCGTGTTTGTTGTTGGTATGATTGCGTCAAGTATAAAGACAATCTTCAAATTAAATTGGCCCGTATTAATCTTCGGGAGCTCGTGATTGACTGTTGAGTTTGTGGATTAGTCTTGAAAACTATAAAAGTTGTTGCAGATTATGAAATATATATTACAGTATATAAATATATTTTTCGACATGTTACTTCCGACAAGATAAATAATTGTGTTAGTGCCAGCTTGTTTTAGTTGTCTAGAATTATACCCTGACGCTATGCTTTTTAATGTCAAGTGTAATTTGATAAAAATAGCCTATTTTTTGCATTGGAGTACACCTTCTACAGATGTATTGCATATTACTGTTTGCCAATCAATGTAGCTGCAGCCTTTGACTTCCACATATTTTTATTAGTTGCATTCTAGTGGATCCCTTCTTTTGTAGTAAAGCTTTTATTTTAGCATGTTACACTCTTTCCGTTTCGCCTGTAATTTCTTAGTAGCTGCTTGGTCTACGTCGCGGTTGTTTATTTTTGTATCACTGTCATGACTCCTGATCGTTGCTGGCTACCTATCATTTCGTGATCTACAGTTCAGTCACTTCTTGCATCTATTGCCGACTTTCTGACTTGCGTTGCCAACTTTTATGGTTACTTTATGTATGCACGTAGTACTAGGCTTTTAGTTGTGTGGGTTAGTCCTGGGTGATGTGTTGCCGTTTATACGTATTAGTTTACTTACTTTTTTCCTGGATTTTCTCTTGTGGGAATGTGTAGTTAGTTTGTTCGTGATTTGAAATAGATGCCAGAGATTGTGTTGGCCTATGAGTTGATGTGCGCAAAACTATTCGTTTGTTTTATTAATATCGTACGTGAAGAGCAGCTATTAAAATTTTATCCTGTGAAATTGAAATTTGGTTTTTAGGCGAAGCTAATTGTCCCGCAGTTGCACGAGTTACGTTTACCTTTAGATCAGTGGTGCCCAACCTGTTTTTCTCGTTCCCTCTTTTCCTGTCACTCTTTCACCCGAGGACCCTTACAACGACTTGAATTGAGCCAATAAATTTAATAGAAGATTTTTTTGCAAAAAATAAATTTTTTCATCTAAAATGCCTTCCATTGTTAGGCTGATTAGGGGTCCATGGACCCCTGGTTGAGAACCAGCGCTCTAGTTCTTACTACGGAGTACGTTCTCTTCCTCTTCATTTGTTTATTAGGTATTTGTATTTCTTTGTATCTTGCTCCCAGTATTGCAGAGTCTAGCATTCTTTGAGTGGCTTCGAGTTAAAGTTACATGGTTGGCGCACCGCTACATCTGTTCACAACGTTACTATTAGTGCCTCGTACATCTGTGCACGAAATGACCATATATACCCATAGTTTGTATGAATAGTACTCATTCGCCTTCCGCATTTTAGTACAGTTGGATCTTGTTTGATCAGGTTTCAGCTACTTCTTTGGCCACTTATTCTATCCAGCGAGAGGTATTATTGTGCTGTCAATGTAATGCCCTCCCCCCCCACTGGCTCTTTGTTACGGCTTGGCACTAACGGTAGACCAAGTCTCCACTTAGAAAATAACTTTGAACTTCTGCCAAGTATCTATAAGACCAGAAAAATTAGCTTAATTTAGACATTCTTGCTTTTTATTATAAAAACGAAGAATCTGTGCAAGTTTCAAGTAGTTTATAACCAGAAGAAATAGGTTCAAAGTTATGTGTTACACTAAGTTAACAGGACCGTTGCTACAGCAAGGTTCCTTGAACGTGTTACGGGATGGAGCTACCAACGTCACACTTCCGTCGCCGGAGACTGATTTTATGTAACCAATATAGTTATATTATTGCTCTACCTGTTAATACGAAAAATCATGAAATAATGCACTGCAAGGGTCCCGAGTGCCTTCTCCGCAGGGGATGTAGTATCTGGCTGCAGTTCCTGCTGAGAAGGTTAGTTTTGTAGAGTTAGGTAGGTGCTCTATATTTCCTTTCTGTTCCGCGAGGTGGGTTGCCGATCGAGGTGACCGACTTTTCTACGGGGCTCTTGCCTCGCCCGTGTGGAGGGTTACAGAAAGGACCGTCCGCACGGGCGCTTCTTTTCTCTGTTCTCTTCTCTTTTCATCCTTCATCTCTTGCCACCTGAGCACAACGTTGTGGTTCCGGCTGTAAGCCGAGTAAATCAATCTTAGATCGCTATTGATTGTCTAAGTTTCAGAAATAGCGGGACAATACCAATATAATAATAATAAACAATGCACTGGATTTAGAGGTGTCTCCTGCTGATTCACGCGAGAGAAAAAAAAGAGAGAAAACACTAACATGCACATGATTGATTCCAAAATCAGAGAAGTTAGCTGTTCAACAAACTGTTTCGCTCAAGAATGTGTGCTAGCTCCTAGTTATCAAGCATTTAAAGCTGCACTGCCAATTATGTTATAAGTTGACAATATTGACGTAAAGTTCAAAACCTAATGTGATATTGTCGAACTATAAACCTTTGTTTTGAGTGGGTTCGCTAATATGCACTTGCGAAAAGAAGTACAAAGAAGGGCTGCCGTCCGCATTATTCGCACACAACGGGTTGCTATCGTATCTGGCGCAATTCTGTTCTATTCTAAGACTTAATGAGCACTCACGAGTTTGTATTAATCGATGGTTTTTCAGTCAGCTTTGCAATCTACATGTGTTTTACCACTGCCTTATATTGCAACGCTTTCTGCGCGCTTATACGGGTATTTGTGCTGTTGTAGTCGACTGTTTCGTTATGCAGTAGCTATTACACCAGCTTGTTTTACATCAATTAGGTCTGTGTGGCTAACGAGTTTGGAGAGCACTTTCGCTTGCTTTCATTCACTCATTGTGGAAAATGTGTTGACTTTATAGGTATTTGTTAAAATATTTGTGTTACTTCTATTGCTGTACTTGGTGTGCTAACATCGTGACTACTTGGGTGTGGACTCGCATTTTCTCCTCTACGGCCGGTTTTATCGCATTACGACCATCGATCTGGGAACGTCAAACTCGTGGCTCAGCTAAAAGAATACATAAAATCGGTGGTCTGCCACAGCGGACCATTTTGTTCGTAAGATTGCATCGCCCATTTTTCCCTGTACTGCTTTTCTTTACCTAACTGGCGATCTGTAGGTGTTATTCAAATCATGGATATCGGCTTAAGATAGTTTCTCGGTGAAGTTACAAGATAACTTGCTTATACGGTGTTTGAAATGTTATACAAGGTACGTATCCTTGGCCGGTGGAGTATGGCATTCGGCTAGTTTAGATCTGGAGCAGTTGGAGCCACACACTCTCTAACGAGCTCTATACCGTACTTGCGTGAAAAGCAAACTGCCGATAGGGTGATTCACCCACACCGGACGTTTATCCGGATTTCCATGGTATGATTTGATCTGGCGCGAAAACTCTACGTATCACAATTCCAATTCCTGACTCTTGCCAGCGGCAGGCGTGATGCCTGAAGCGCTGGTAATCCATCCCCACTGCCATTTAATTTCTGTCGCTGTTGTTTGCCTTCCTTTGTAAGTATGTACTCTTTTATATTTTGTTGCTTGATTGATTAGCGTGTCGCCTGTTTTTCGATTCAACGCAATACATCATCTACTACTTATCAATGTCAATACCTGCCACATGTCGCTGAAAACTGCAGTACATTTCCTTAGAATTTCTTGGGTTCAGGAATTCGTTACGATATCTCTGTTTTTTTTTTTATATATGCTGGCATAAATAACCCACTCCACTATTACTACAGTGGCATAATTTTTTGTTTGGGTTGTGCTTGAGTGCCAGCGTTTCTTATAGTCATTGATTAAGAGCCGCTGTTAAGACTTCTTGTATTGGTACGAGCGCCAGTCCGTACAAACGACCTCCGGTATGATGCGGCTTAGAATCGCTGCGGTAGTAAATGAATTGCATTGCGTACTTGTCGATTTCATTTCTCAACTCTTTTTGGTAAGCAGTGCTCTGACGGGCTTATCCTAGTGAGCCCATTTCCTGTCAGAATATATATAGGCCTTACGAACCCAGGGGCAAACCTGAGTACCTTTCCTGCTGGAGATGTTGCAGCTGGCCGCAGTTCCTGCTGACGAGTTTAATTTTGTAATGTTAAATAGGTGATTTATATATCCCTTTCTGTTTTGTGAAGTTGGCTGTCCATCGAGATAGCCGATCTAGTCCGCGGGACTCCTCTAATCTCTCTCGTGTGGAAGGCCACGAAAGAGGCCGTCCGCTCGACTGTCTTTTTCTAATCTTTGCGCCTGTTTCCTGCCATTAGATGCGCACTCGGCCAACTGAGACTTTCTTTCAGGAATGCAACATAATAAACCGAGTCTCACTGCTTGGATCATGTCGTATAATGGGGGTGCGGTTATAAAACCAGGAATATAATAATTTAGTAAGCAGTTGTAGTTGATTCATTACAAAATTTATTTAATAATGGACACTTCTTACCTACTTCCAACTAAATATGAAGCGCATAAATTTTGCTAGCTTCATCAAGTCATAATGAAGTAACCAAACTATACTCTAACATATCAGAACTTCATAAATATTGTTGATTGTTTGCAGCGTGCAATGCCAGCAGATGGGGCCTGTTTTCTTGCAAATGTGCATTGGGTATAATGGTCTGGTATAATTATGCAACTTACGACATAGCTGCTGTTTTTATATAAGTACTTTATTTGTTCAATCTTTCATGATTAATATGTTTTGGGTGCTTGTTAACAATGTTAGAGGTGAAATTGTTTTAAAGGCATCGCGTGACTTGGAAAAAAGTATGATATTTTCGATGTTTTTTTTTTAATGTAATGTGAGCACTTATGAAAGCTCAAATCATTTCTTTGTGCATCTTGACAGTATATTTCTTCTCATGAAATTCGCCCGTTCTATGTTATGGGGAGCAGAGACCCCTTGGCGACCCTGTAGGCTACCTTAGTCATAGCTAGGATTTCGCCACGACTTTCTTTCGTGCCCACTTTTTCATACTCGTACTGATGATGCTTTGTTTTCTTCTTCTTTTGTCCCCCCTTGCTGATCCTGTGTGGAAACAGCCTCGTGCATGGGTTACTCGTTTCTGTTGACATACTAGGTATATGTCCCTGCTTTTATCCTTGCTCTTTGAGTTCACATTTGCGGTGGAAACGGAGGCTTAAATTGCTCTGTATAACTCTTCTCATCTAAAGCCGCCGCCGCCGCACACATGACGATAGGCAGCCGCTGTTGGTCACGATATGGTGTCTGTGCAGAACAGTTTACCTTTTGCCACGACCCTGACTGACTTTGAATACCGTCTCATTAGATACATCAGAACTTTGCCCGAGTTCAGTCTTGATATTTTCTCCATTATTAAATTGTTGTCCAACCCATAAGCAAATTGCTGTTGTGACATGGGCTGGTTTAAGGTCACGCGTTAATATTGCCTTTCCCATAATTGGCCTGTAACATTGGAAGCGATAGTGTATTGAAATGTTAGTATGTTGCATGAATATCTATATTTGAATAAAGCAGAGTTTTTAGTGTCTTGTGTTATCTTGATTTTCCTGCATAGTGTGCGAGTGAGAAGCGAACGGTTGAATGAAGACAGGTGTTTTATTGACGTGCTGTTTACCCACATCTTTACCGATGGCTCTAAAACAGGAGACCGAGTTGGATGCGCAGCCGCTGCGATTGATGAAACTAGAGCATGCCAGCTATTACAGGAGACCTCGACTTCCACCGCTGAGCTGTTCGACGTGTGCGCAGCAGTGCTCCTCATTAGAGACAGCGATGCGAACAACTTTACCATATTCTCCGACCAACTGAGACGGACAGGCCATTCGAGCATCCATCCCGTCATCAACCGAAGAGTAAGTATAATACAACAATTATTCGAGGATGGAAAGTGTGTATCTGTTGGTTACCTGGTCATGTTGACATCGCCGGCAATGAGCTCGCTGATGAGTCGAGGCAGGTGGCCCTCTCTGATTGGCCTACGGCAAACCGTGCAGTCTCCCGCCGAGAATATTACCCACTAATCAAACGAAACCTGCGCGAGCTATTGCAAGCCCAGTGACTGGCCCAGAGAAATAATAAATTACGAACAATTATAGAAACCAAGCGACATGGGCACTCGTCAAATACCGTCGACCGCCGAATGTACGTCGTTCGGTACTGTGCTGCCAACGTAGTGGCCACACGAGACTTAGACTATCTGCGGACAAGGCAACTGCAGCCCTTTGCGATGACTGCGCCGTACTACTCACTGTCTTGCACTTGATGGCCGAGTGTTCCACCTTCCCCGATGAGCGGAGGGACTGTTATCCGGACCTGCAGGGTCGAGATGCCGATTCCATCCTCCGAGGAATGCTTTCTGAGGGACCTCGCGGTCAATTTAATAGATCTGCCCTTAAGCCTTTTCTTACCAGATGTAACCTCTATCACAAACTGTGATGAAACTATTACGATAAATGCTATCATCAACTACGGCTCTGCCCGTCTCTTTGTGAACTAGAGCATTCTGAGAGCGCATATTTCCGCAAGGCAACGGTAGCGAAAAATCAAATTGACTCTGAAACCATAATTTTCTTTGTATAAACTCCAAAATCTAATCATTTGTGCCTTTTGATAGTAATAACAGCTTGTGCAATTTTCTTAAAGATCCGTTCAAAGCTTTTTGAGTTATACTACCCTCGTCATTTGCTGACGATACACGAATACTAGCTGCTGTGCAATCTGTGGAAGACGTGCTATCTGTGCAACGAGATTTGGAAAGTATCTGACAATGGTCGGTAAGAAATAATATGACCTTTAANAAGAAGAATACCAGATTGACCAGCGGTCAGCGGTTACGTGCACTGTGGAGATAATTCGCTGCTGGCTCTCTCTTTGGTCACAAACTGCGGCACCACAGAAGACACCCAGCAGAGTGACTCCACACACGTGGGGTGACATGAGCAACGTCACCTGGACTTCTTCCGAAGACTCTCAAGGTAGGTAACAGCTAACAAACGTTAAGACAAACATGAGTCAAACACACAAACGAATGAACCGATCTGCACCAAAATTTAATCATTTATGTCTTTAAACATTACTACTAACTCCTATAAATTTCATCAAGATCCATTCATTATTTTTTTAGTTATTGTGATAACAAGCATAACATTAAAAACAGTGACAAACGAACGAACGGATCATTACCAAAATTTTGTCATCTACCTTTTGTTATATACCTAACAACTTATGTTAATTTTATAAAAATCCCTTTAACTTTTTGAGTGATGGCATTGAGAAAAATGAGACAAACAAACGGATGGACATATATTCACCAAAAGTTAATCATCTGTTCCTCCTAATATACCTAACAATCCCTGTAAATTTCGTCCAAATCGGTTCACAACTTTTTGAGTTATCTTGGTGACAGACAAACACGACGAAAACATAACCTCCTTGGCGGAGGTAATTACATATACTACAGTATATGTAAAGGGTGATAATGATAATGTTTTCCTTGCAACTGCTTTATGATATAAAATAAGACAAATTACGCGCCCTAGCGGCGCACGAGCCTGTGATGCAACCCAGGCAGGAATGGTTCGGCGCGATATAAGCAGTGTGCGCTAGGAACAACTACTACTATTGACGTGCTTGTGATATTCTCTCTGTGGAAATAGTCTACGAAAAATATTTTCTTTTATTTTCAGAAAAAGAAACGTCATACTGTTAAGAAAGTTATAATAGTGTTCGACGATACTCCTAGCAGTAAAAGATTTCAGGCTGCCACCAGTGAAAGTTTCAGCACGGCGGCAGTCTGCTAAATAGGTTGTTGATACGCTAACTTTCTCGGCTAATGTTAATTTTTTTTCTATTTTGTTAGTAATTTTACTGATAAATAAGCAAATGTAAGTAATCTATGGGCCTTTAATGACTTGGCGAAATAGAGGCGAAGCAATCGCCCCCTTTTGGCAGTAACTAATAGCAACATTCTTGAAAATCCATCAATTTAAACATATACTTACCTAGTTCAACTTTACAATGCCTCTCAATATGAATAGTATACCAAAGTACTCCAATTTCAATATTTTAGACCTTGATTTTAAGTAAATTTGCGCTACTCTATTGGTCGGTATAACCGGAACGCTGGCCACAATAAGCGAAACTACTTTGTATATAATGCGTACTGTACATGGCTTATAATTTCTTTCCATCAGAATTAATTACATTATGCCGCTGGTCCCCTTACCCGGTGGTCCTATTCATTGAAATCAACTGTAGTAACAAACTTACACCGTGCTACCAGAGAACGATGAGTATCTCATTAAGTGTAGGTAACGTATGTAAACTGTTGGACTAGCCCACATGTATGTAGCAAGTGAGTGCGGGGGCCCCTGGGTGTGTCATGTATCTTGTATTTTCGGTGCGAGTTGAGTAACGATCTTGAAGCGCCTGTTATTATTGGTAAACTGGGTTGAACGTCAATTTCCCTACGCCATTGTGATACAGTCTTGGATGCTCACTTCTTAGCTGAGGAACTGTCCGAAACGCTGCGCTTCGAGCAGTGCAAATGCGTAAGGACCTACTCCCGCAGGAGTCCAGAGCGTGTGTTACATTGAGTTGAAATAGCGTTACCTAAGTTCACCAGCCAAAGTACGCGCACACTGACGCGAGTTAAGGAATAGATTACGTGAGTAAATGAACCAACACAAGTTCTTCAGTCAAAAGAACGTGTAAATTAAGTCAGTAAAACATATACACGTGATTTAAGGCAAGTTGCACGAAACGTACAATCGTGTATCAGTAGAATTTGTTGACAATTCTACATTTATTTTGTGATGCGGCTGTTGCTGAATTGCCCGTCAGACAAAGGGGAACCCCATAGATCCAAAACCCCTGCAATACTGTGCTCGTCGGAGGTGTCACTCTGGCATTGCATGTTGTATGGTGGCTCGTGCTTATTGGCAGCGTAGATAGATGTCTCTTACTGTCTCGTCCAACGGTTCTTACACAATAGAAGGGCGCCGTGATAACCACATCGTAGTTGCCTAGGTGGACTCTGTGTCCTGATTAATGGTGATGACCCACGATAATGAAAAAAAAAACAGTTTTGTCACATCCGGATGGCCGCCCAGTTAAGTAGTACAAAAAAATGAATTTGGACTTATAATTCCCTCCAAGTGTAAAGAGACGCCAGAAACACTTGCTGAGCAAACTGATTCGACACCTTACATTTCAACACCTTCTTGGCAAACTCAGAGCTGTGTTTACTACTGCTCAAGAAAACAGATGATTAGCGGAGAAAACGCGTTCTTTTGACCACTGTGTGAACTCATCTTACTGTTGCTTCTGACCAGGAAGCAAAGTGCGTAACGGGAGGACTGAAGAGAAATTAGGGTCATAGTGCATAAACTGCACTTCTGGAATTTCGACATTTCCAAGAAATTTTGCAATTGAATTAGTATTTTGGGATACTAAAATGAACATTTTGGGTGGGGGAAACAATTTTTGAGCTACAACGGGGCTGTTACCTATAAGGTTAGGTAGGCAAGGACTGGTTCAGCTAATATCC
>LQNS02278096.1:20719701-20739273 GCA_001587735.2 Parhyale hawaiensis | reverse complement strand
CAGTTATGCATTGGCTTCAAAATAAATAAAGGCGCATAAGAAATCCATTCCCTACCATTTCCCATAAAAATACGATAAAAATATATTTCTCGAAAATTGACGTGGCGTCTCTGGTTTGTTTACAAATCGTTGACCGTTCTTCTGCTCTTCAGTGATCGCGATGATCATGATCACGGTAATTCTGATCACGAGCGTGGCCACAAAAAGACGCCTTTTAGATAACTGATAACAAACTTGCTCATATAGACTGTGGGCAGTTGCAGCGTGGCGCCGATGTGTTCTTAATTTTAGCTCCTTGACAACAGGAGCGTTGAAATGATTCTCGAAAAACAAAGGGAGTCGTAGAGTTTAATTATTCCAACTGTACTGCTGACATTTTGCATACCCTTTAATTTAAAGTTCATTCAATTTCGGAGTTTCTCCTTGATAAGCAATGAAGCACACATCGGCAAACTGTACAGCATTTCAATGCAATAATTATTTACTTGGAAAAAGCATAATACTCACGCATAAAATAATTGTAATAAGATTATTATTGTGGTATAATTATGTCGACGACCGAGCGACACTCTACGAAGCCAAGGAGCTGACGCCAGCCAAGATATTCAGTCACTTGCTTATTAGCACTCAGCAGCACTTGAAGACTTCCTACAGGGAGCATGCATTAGGCATAAGCACATCAATAATGCCCGCCTCCATCGCCAGCAAAGTGGCAACAGTTAACCTGTGAAGCGGCTGTGAATCATCACGGTATTGATGAGCAGCAAGGCTTTGCGAAGCTCTCGTCGAGCTCCCGTGAGTGCCGCCGGCAGACGGCAGCGACGGCGTGGAGAAGAGCGTGGGGCTGGTGAGACCGAGGCTGGTGGTGGATATGTAATGATGGAAAGTGAAGACATGTTTTTAATTTTTTATAGCTTACAGAAACCATTTGGTAACGTTTGCGATGTTGGGATAGTGTTTGAGAAATAATTTAAATTGGGAGTTTATAAGATGAATTCTTTTTCTACTGACAGTGTTAAATGGTACCAGAATCAGTTTCAAAATTATTATCCAAGCCAGCTGGTCTTCGATGCTAATGAAAAGAAGCCTATTTTGAGAAGAGAAGATAAACAAACCAATCTTTCCGTTTGCGGAATAAAAAGTGTGTATTATCAGATGAATACTAAAGACTTCATCACAATTAATTTCGATGAAAGTTTACTGACAAAACCTAGAATAAGTTTCGATGAATGTCAGAGTTTGCAGTTGCTTGAAAGAGTCCCTTAATGCTGGGTATGTAATTGAAAGTTTTTTTCTGATTGTAAGCCCTATCAGTCCATTACTATTTGATTGCTTCTTGCTCTCCAGAGGTCCTGCAGCACTAACCCCTCTGCCAACTGCTTGCTAATGAGCCACACGCGCGCCAGTCACGGTAAATGATTGCGGCAAGTGTCGCATCGTGCGTGGCTCCGATGGTCTCCGCCCTACTCGTTGTTAACCTTGGTCATACTTTTAACCTTTTTAACGTCTGCCATGCTTTCATCATCTTGTACAGTTACCCTCTGAACAGAATAGCTTATTTGTGTCATGCTTATTACCCTGTATGATTTGATTATGTAACGCATAGTCTGCAATTGCATCCTTTTTTCCGCCCCATAGGATGCGAATGGACCAACAGGTTGATGCCACAAAATTTTGTTAGTTGAAAATTTCATGCGTTTGCATACCTTCAATCTTAATATAATGCAACTTAGTGAAAAGCTTATTGAATGAAACAAGGTTTATAACTCCTCTAGCTCACAAATATTTTACCAGGAGCTAGAAGCATTAAAGTAGACCTTAAAAAAAAAAAATACTTCCGGTTAGCCTGTTAAGCAGTTAACTATTTACAGAGCAGCCGAAACACTCTTGTAGGAATAGCATTATGAAAGTAACCACACATTGCCGCTTACCTCGTAAAAAGGCCTAACATCAACTTCTGTATCTCTACCGTGTGTAGCTAAAGTTAAAGTTGCTTTTTTTCTGATCCAGAGAGCAGAGGGTTAATGGCCAAAGGCTCTAGATTGCTGATTCACTCTTTGCTCTGATGTCGGGAGTTTTATGCTCTCGGCAGGGAAGAAAGTCTTTCTGTGCAGCAATGCAGCTCCAGCATTTCTCTCCCGTTCATAGTCTACTGTTGGAAATACTTGTATCTATACTCAGTAATAGGAACGGTCGCGAAGGGGGGCGCAGTTGTCATGAACTTTCTGTCTATGACGCCATAGCTCGGACAATCTATGGTCGACTGCAGCCGTACACTTCTCGGTGCTCTTGATGGGACTTATTCGCAGCACGATACAATGCATGTCGGTGCCTTAGTTGGGGTATGTGGTCAATGTGACCTTACCTTTTCTGGCCTAGTGTCGTTTAAAATTAGCCATCGTCTGTTTCATTGGAGATTGCTGACACTTCCTATCACTGCGTATCATATGTGTACTGTTCCATTACACGAAATGAAAAATTAATTCATGCATTGAAGCGTTAGAGGTTTTGCTTAGAAGCACCTTATATTTTGTATAAGTATACAGAACAGAGCAGTTGCAATGATCGTGCCTCATGGCTAAAATAAAAAGTGTGCGACCTATGTCTTAAGGTTTCCTCACTGAATAGCCACAGGTCCTCACTGGAAATAGCGTAGCTAACTTTGGGTCTGCGCTACCGGAGATTTTTTTAAGCTCGCGACCCTCGACTGTTGCGCAGTTATTAAGATCGTAACGTGTCATCGTAGAGCATACAGCCAGTCTCCCAGGGATTCGCTCGCTTGAATATTGCCATAAATATTTTCAAAATATAATTTATACTATATTTTTCGTATTTAATGCTAGTGAATGCTTTTTGCATGTTGAACAAAATGTACGCACTAATGCTGTTACCTTTCGATGTGGCAAAAAACTTAACAGTTGCCTTCTATTCGCCCTCTGTGATCGAGATAAGCATTTTCGATTTGGTTGATCGTATGAGTGACCTCAATCTTGAGCGTCAGGGACTGATACCCTCGAAGGGGGGAGGAGGGGGGCGGGCGAGGAGGCGGTTAGAGTCTTCTCCAATTGTTTGCTTTGAAGTACGGGTAAAACTGCTGGCTTAGAGTAGTTCTTCGATCTCCAATTTTTTTTATCAATATTCGGGCATTAACTCCAACCTGATTGATGACTCTTGAGACTTCAGGAGGCTCATTCCTCGATGAGGTAAGTAATTGAATGATAAACTGCTACTATTTCGTGACAGACTCTTGTTTTAGTTTTCCATCATATTAAATTAGATAGCTGGCAGTAGACGGACCAGCAGGCCCACTCCCAGAGACCAGTTGGGATTCATGCTCCAGCCCTGTATGAGCTATTGCCGTTATATCAGTATCATTTATATATCTGAGGAAGAAAAGAAGAATAGAATAATCTCAGTCAAGGAGTTGATCATGCAAGGACGATTAAATAGGTTAAGTGCTGCAGATCCGTGGAGCTCGGAGACTTTACGTTAGTTAAGCCATGAAAGATAATGGATTAAGGTTGCCTCTGAATATTTGGCTGTTAAAAGTTTGCGACTCCTGGAAGAGTTCGTAGCTGTGAAGGGTGTTGCTATCATTGTTTCTCAAGACAATTTTTATAAGCTCCTTGACTGCCTCTGAACTGATACCTTCTGAGGGTTAGTCTTTTCCAACTGTTTATTATGGAGTACGGGTAAAACTGCTAGCTTAGAGTAGTTCTTCAATCTTTATGCTTGAGTTTTTAGCAGTTGTTTCCATAGTGATCATAATCTGTCCCAAAGTCCCATTGTAGGCACGTCGTTGAAGCCATTCAAGTAGCTCCTGCCTCCTGAGTTGTCTATGCTCTAGAGATATGAGTACGGCTTCCTGTAGGCGACAATCCTACAGCTGAGATATCAACTTTGTTGTTCTGCATTGGATTCCTTCCAGTTGGTAGACATGGCTGTACTGATGTGGCGCGTTATTGCTGTGTACAAATGAGTAATTATATCTTTGGAATTGTACTAAAAATTCCTGTTAATGAACCCCAGTACTCTGCTTCTTGCCATTTCAAACTCTAGTCAAATTGCTCACTGTGTTATAATTTGTTTGTGATAGTTATTCCCAGGTCATGCTACTGGGTGACAGCTGCTAATTCTATCCCGTTCATTTTTAATCAGAGACTGAGGGATTCTCTGGCCCTATGTGCATTACTGAACATTTATCGACATTACAGTTCATCTGCTACGTTGCGGTCTATTCCATAAGGCCGTCAAGGTCTTGCTGGAGCTCAGTTCTATCACTGGCCGATAAGGCAGGCTGGCAGAGTGTATTGTCATCTGCAGATTTACTGATTTTGCTGCAGATGTTAGGATCGAGATAACTGATGTAAATTTTGAACAGAAGTGGACCAACCCTACATGAGACCAGCGTCCAGTCACTTGTCATTCCTTGCAGCTTCACTCGCGGCTGCCGACCAGTTAGCTATGCTCGGATCCAGCATGACTAGTCTCATTGGATTCCATGGGCTTCCAAGTTATTCATGAACCGTTGATGGGAGACTGCGTTAAATGCCTTTTGAAAGTCTAGGTAAACGAGGTCCACTTCTTTTTCTTTATCTTTGGTTTCCGTAACTTTCGAAAAAGTCTAGTAAGTTAGCAGCTTCTTCTGTCACGGAAGCCGCGCACGGTGTCGGAAACGAACTGGTGCATCCTCAGGTATTAGTGCTACGCCTCTTCAGGAGGCGTTCGATGGTTTTGCTGACAACCAATGTTCGATTGATTTGCTTTGCGTTCGACTCGAATGCTCTTTTACCCGAAAGAGCCTTTTACCGACGTAAAAAATACAACGGTGTAAACAGAGACTCCTATTCAAGCGCCTGTTCCTCCAACGCCTGATTCGCTGTGCAATTTTAGTGAATATAAGTGTTTTCTACAACATAGTATCTTTCGATAGTTGGTCTAACTGCCGACAGTACCAAACTAAATTTGAGTAACTTATATCGAAACGCGTATAATGAAAACAAATGTATATAAGCGGTTCATCCATTTATCCGTCCTACGGTCTGCCCATAACGCTGCCACTATGAGCAGAAGTAATCTGGCGTATACATAATACAGGATCGGGCAGTTTAGCAGACGTGGCCAGTATATGCGGCAGAAGAAGAGCATCAGCCTCATGCCTCGCACCTCCTCTCCCTCCCGCTACAGGCCAGAATGTCGGGAAAAATGGCACACAGGCTCCGGTAGGAATTAGTGAAAGCGCACGCTCCAGTAGTATATTTACTCCAAGTCATAGAGTTACTGTCTGATTTTATATACATTTTCACATTCAATATCCATAAGGAGGGTTCAGATGTGGCTGACGCTTTCATGCGGTGGAATATCCACAGGTCTTGATCAGTTGTTATTGTACCTACTGCCATTTTAATCAACGTTACATTCGAATAGCGAGATACCATTGTATTTATCACATCCCGGATTGTTTACTACCCGTTCGTGCAATTTTTTTTGTCCATAAAACTCCGTATTTGGTCGGCGGTGGCGCCCTCGAGAACATGAAATAATTGTTGTGCTGAAGACTCGCCGCCCACCTCCCTGCGTGGCCCTTCTCCCCCACCACAGTCAGTGCCCCCGTCCCTCGCTGCTCTAATGCACTCAAAGGGTCAGGCAGCAAATCCCGTCAATTGAGGAGGTTTGCACCGTAGCGTAAACAATCACATTACCTGCCTGCATGCTGCTGCTCCTGCGGCTTCTGGACTAACTGTGCTTTGTTTCTATTGAGGCAATTGGTGTTGGTGTTGCATATGTTTCTGGGCTTATTGCTTTTATTGTAGCTAGTGCTGTCGGTGTTAAGGCTGCTGAAGTGGCTGCACTCGAGCAACAATGACTCGTGGGCCCCACGTAAGCGCCAGGTGGGAAAATGGGCAATTGCAGGTATCATGAGCATAATGTGGGCTCTTACTGGGGTACCCACAATTGGGCTGCCCCATGTTATGACCTCCTAAGGCCCATTAGAGTATGCCCACCTTGGGTAAAATGTGGCGTTCCCCATACGGGCAAAATGTGGGCTTCCCAGCTGTATCCCACTCTGCTAGTAATGTGGGTCCTCCCACATCAGCCGCCTCATGTGGACTCCTGAGGGATTTCCCTCAGTGGGCAACGTATGGGGATTCCCTCATTGGTAGCAGATGGGTTTCCCAACTATATCCCACATTAGCAATTTAGCGGGTCTTCCCACATCACACCCATATGGGGTTTCCCAATATGGGCAAGATATGGTGTTTCTCACATGGGTAAGAGCTTTGCTCCCCAGATAAATTCCTCATAAGAAACATAGTGGGTATTCCCACCTAAGGCCCATGTGGATTCCTGGGGTGTTTCCATTGTGGGTGACATATGATGATTCCCACATGGGTAACAAATAGACTTCCTTGCTATATCCCACATTAGCAATTTGGTGGGTCTTCCCACATTACACCCATATGGACTGTCGGAGGATTTCTTAGTGTGGGCAACGGGTAGTGATTTCCAAATGGGTAAGATAAGGGCTACCCAGCTACATCCTACATTTGAAACTAGTAGGTCTTCCCACATCAGGCCCATGTTGGTTCATATGGGTATTTCCAATAATGGTAATGTATGGTGTTTCCCCCGCGAGAAACAAATGCGCTACTCAGCTATATCTCACATTGGTTAGTGTCTTGAATCTTGTATTAAGATAGAATGTGTCATTAAAACATCAAAATACACGCTGTCTTCAAGTTACAATGTAGTTTATAACAAATACCGTAAAAATAACTACCGAGCTTTAGCAGTAATCTGAAGTGTCATGTAAATAGGTCTCCGTGGCTGAGTGGGCTAGGGCATCAGTGTAAGGTAAGTGGTATCTGTAGCTTGTAGGTTCAATTCCAGGCTAGGCATATTATTTAGTGTGCGATTCATGAGAAATTTCTGGGATATAATGGGCAAAGTCTTGGTCTCCCACGTGATACCCATCCAAAAACTGTTTGAAAAAGTAGTGGGTTTCTTATGGGCATCCCACGTGGGGCCCACTGGGCTGTAAATGGGTAGATGGTGGAAGACTGATGGGTTCTACCTTCAGGGGCCTGCATGGGTCCCGCCAACGGCGGCCCGTTTGGGATGTGCAGGGGCAGGAGCTGGGTTTCCCTTGTGGGATCCACTCAAAAAACTGTTCTAAAAACTTACTTGGCACCCATATGAGCGTCTCCACAGGGCTATTAGTGGGTAACTGTTGGGAAATAGTTCGTCTACTCTCTGGGAACCCATATGGGCTACACAAAATTGGGGCCCATCTGGGATGTGAGTGGGCATGTGCTGGGTTTCCCATATGGGATCAATTCAAAAAGCTTTTCAAAAAACGTACCTGGGCCCCATCTGGGCGTTCCCACATGGGCGCTAATGGGGCATCGCACCAGGGCCCCACGTTGTCCTCAGCTTCATTGTTGCTCGGGCAGTTACTGCGATGCTGCTGCAATTTTTTTTTCTGAGCGCTGTCTTGCTTATTGTCTGCAGGTCAGACGTTCTAGCCCCAGTCAAGATGGGGTAGTTTTGATGGTCGGGAGCGAAGTGTCAGCGATTCTGGGACTGCGAGGACTCGGACCTAACCCTAACAAAATTGAAGGCTGCCGCTGCCCAGTACAATCGGTGAAAGACGGTTTTAGCTTCTACGGAAACCCCGATTTTTAGTAGAATTCAGCAATGGGGACGGTGGGAAGGGGGGGGGGGCGCAGTTGCCACACGAATTTTTCGTGATTAACTGCAGACGTTCACTTCTCAGGTTTTTTGCAGGGATATAGGATATATCTGCAGGTCGTACCAGTGCACGCGGTTTACCTGGTTGTTGTTTGTGGTCAAGCCGATATTTCATTACCTTTGCTGTGTTTCTGCTAACCTTAGCTGCTAAGGTTACTTATTTCTGTTCTGCTGTGCTCACTGCTGCTACCATTGTACCAAATTTTAATCTTTTCGTAGTTTGCGTAAGTAACGCATTGTTGTTGCTGCAATGTTAATGAACACTTCTTGTAATTTTTTATTTTTTGCCGTTCTTTCTGGATTTTGCTTTCATATGTGTAA
This sequence comes from Parhyale hawaiensis, assembly GCA_001587735.2. Lineage (NCBI taxonomy): Eukaryota > Metazoa > Arthropoda > Malacostraca > Amphipoda > Hyalidae > Parhyale > Parhyale hawaiensis. The sequence goes on along the minus strand of LQNS02278096.1, from coordinate 20,731,200 downwards.
CCAAGAGGCCGCTAACGTGTTGTAAATGCAACTTGGAGTATTAGTGATAACCTCAATTAACGTTCCGGTGCATGATTCTATGCACAAGAAATATAGATCCATCAGATTATGGTTTATACTGCGTGCATAATATATGTTTTTTAAAATCCTAATTAGCTTGAGACGAGCGGAGGCTCGGTATTTCTGGTGGACGCTCTTTCTGCAGGTGATTTTATAATCAGATTTTTGTAGGCAGCATTCCTATCGCTTTGTACAATGGTTCTAATTTTTCTAGCTCAAGTGCCCCGGTAAGATTTGGTGGATATATACTGAATGGCAATATATACTGTAATGATATAGCCTACGGTGTCATAGACCAGAACATCGCTCATCGATCACCTTTCCCTTTACCATGATTCCTTACATGTTAACCTATTCCAGTTTATTTCTGAGCTTCAGCTTTCTGCAGTGGCCTCCTAATTGTGTACAATGAGCCCTTAGCTGAACTTTAGGTGTTATTTTCAGCCCGCTACCACACATAAATGAATTTCTTGAAGTGATGATTGCTGAGCTGCGACTGCAGGCGTAATGTACATGCAGCTAGATCAAGAGCGGAGACGAGGCACCTGCACCATTGAAGCGGAAGTACTAGTGGTGTAGTGTTGGTTCATTTGCGATATCTTCGAATGGCTTACTTTAGTGCAATGGTTTAAACTAAGTAGCCTAACCTCTCAGTTTCAATGCCGAGAATTTGATTAGCCGAGTCTGTGCAAGCTTTTTCGTCTACATAATCGCGAGGTGAGTACGCGTGGACCGACCGTACTAAATGAGAATATGAAAATTTGCGTGCCATTCAGAGTGTGTATATTGTACAGTATCTAGGTAGATGGACGATATACAGAGACCTGAAAGTGTATATTAAAGTGACTTGAGAAACGATATAGATGCTAACTCTTACTTTATCAGAATAGTACACTTATTTTGGGATAAAAGTAAATCTAGACGGAAGTAAGTTCACAGACAGTATCAGGCTGTGCCGGAGCAAGATTTTGCAGTAAGCAAGTACATGCCACTCCTTTTTCTTTTGTTCAAGTATATTTCAAGCTAAAGGGACTACGCTACTTACCACGCATAAAATAATAACGGAGTAGGAGACCGTAGAATGGGAGAGAAGGAGAGTGAGGTAGGGAGGGAGGTAGAGAGAGGAAGGTCAGGGGAGATTATGTAGAGGCAGCAAAGGAGGGCTGAGCATGGGTGGCCGAGGGTGGCCCAGCTCTCATTGTCAACCATTAATGGGTAATGAAAAGCCCTCAACTGCTGGCCGTGAGACTGATTAGACGGGGACATCGGCTGGATGTGTGGGGCGAGGGGAGACTGAGGGCAACTGAGGGGAGTAGCTGCACGGGTGTTGGGTGAGGGAAGCCGAAGGGAAACACGCAGCAAGAGCGGGAAATTCTCATGATTGTGCTGGTACAATTATTATGTTCTTAACGAGCAGCGGAAGAGCTTGTCATATTGCAACTGGCAATGTTGGGTGGCTACGAGCAGAGCAGAGGGTGGCCTTCTGTACTCAGCTTAATGATGCTGCGTATGTTTAGCAGGTCTAGTTAACTGGTCGTAGCTTTCTCACTGTTTCACTATTTATCACACGGCCTGCAGTAATATACCGGGTGTCCAGCATTTCTGCAGTTTAATGTAATATTGCACCGTCAATATCAATTTGAGGGAATTTACATCAAGCCTGATAAGTAGATAAAAGAAACGAATCCCATTTATTCAACATGCCTGCCTTTATTACGAATTACAGTCGAATGCTTCACAAGCGGCACGTGTCTGTTTCTGTGGTATTGGATCCCATTCCTTCTTCAATTTTGCCTTCAAAAACTTGAGGGACGTCTAAAGTTTAGCAGCATCTGCAATTTATGTCATCAATGCAGACCAAATAGAAAAATCTAATGGGTTTGGGTCGGGCTTCATGCAGGCCATTCGTTCTTGATGATGGAGGATGAAAATTTTCTCTGAACCAGGTTTGCATCAATGATTCATTTTCGATCCATGTGATGGAACTGAATCTTTCATAGTGCAAGATCCAGTTCCATGGTCCATGGTCCTCCTCTCAGGGGGCATAGAATGGGCCTTAGGCCATAAGGTTAGGTTAGTTTAGGATGACCCATCCTATGGGGAGCAGCGCTCCCAGAGGTACCCTGTAGGTTACCTTAGGCATTAGTAGGCCTGCCTTACGTCTGTCTTTCGTGCCCATTTTGCTTGCTTCCCATCTCATACTCCTACTGATTTTTTCTTCCATCTGTTCTTGCTTTTCGTTCTCTACTTGCTATTCCTATGCGCGTTGATCCTGTGTGGGAACACCCTCGTACATGGGTTCCACGTGTCTTTCGTCATACTCCATGCCCCTGCTTTCTACCTCTGTTATATCGCCTTTGTTGTGGAAACGGAGATACAAACTTCTGAATGTAATAATAATAATAGCCAAGGGTCCCAGTGCAGTTTGTCCCTTACGTTTCTTATAAGCTTAGGAGTTCGCATACTTCGTTTTCCTTCTAGTCCTGTAGTTGTATCTCGCTATTGGCTAGATCGTACATTAAGTATAACATTTTTTTTAACTAACGACGACATTAAATGTAAAGTCGTCTATTAGGTGTGATAAAATTCTTTACACTTAACGGCTCGGGAAAATCTACGGGCTGTTCTCGTAAGTTTATCGACAGATAAACGGCCCGGGCACTCCTTAGTCCGCCGCCAACATCACCACTTTACTACAGCTCGCCTTCAAACTTAGCTAGAATGAGTAAGGTTAGGTAGGGCCAGGACTGGTTCCTGTAACGTCCCAATGAGCGTTTATTGAATGAATGTTGGTTTCTGGTAATTTTCGTAAAATTGTGTTTTTTAGGTTAGTTTAGGTTAACTTATTTAAGTCGTTAGCAGAACCAGTCCTAGCCTAACCTAACGTTACACCAGGGTATCACATCGAAACGTAGCATTTGTTAGAAAATACACTCAAACGCCCTTTAAGCCAGTTACAACTAAACAGTCAATTAGCTATATGCATATATATATATTATATATGTACATGTAACTATTAATTAAAGTTCTTTGGTTAAAAACTCGTCTCGTGTTGATGTCAAAACCACAGGCCGGTAGTCTTCAATGCAAGGCATAGATCGGTTGTTTATATTGAGGACGTATTGCAAGGACTAGATCTGAACCAGATCTAGTGATTTGTGTCTAAATAATTTCCTGTAGCGCTACAGAAAGAAGGAAAATGAAAGGCTTGAAAAAATACTAATATGTTCAGTGGTAGAAGCTGATTAAGTAAAAAGGTACGAAAGGACACTTCCGATGAAATTTACATTTATAACTGATTACTGAGTGCATTTCCTTCACATAATTAAGTAAACTGTAACCTTATTACTTATGATAAACCTTTAGAGAAACTAATTTTACCAACTGAAACGAAGTGATCTTTCATTGAAATATATTGCATTACAAACTGTGCTATTCAGAAATTAAACAAAAGTGTAGCTAGAATGTGTAACTAATCAATTGTACAGTACTTAATCGAACACGTGGAACAAAAAAAAATATATATAGATACAAAGAAAGATGAAGCTTAAATCAAGGATTGCATGTAACTAGTACGATCAATAACGAAGACAATTCGTACTGTGCTGTATAAAACTACAAAATATAAAAAATTAACTTTTGACAAATTTCAGCACCATCATGTAATAACTAGATGACCCGTGCGTGAAAAATCACTCAATAATCAATATTTTTGCTTATTATAGGACGGTGCTGATGCTTCTCATCTCTGACTTGCTTCTACATCGTCTTCATTGATCCTTTGTCGTACTCTCAACCTTAGGTCCTCTCTTCTCTGACTTGTGTTTTCCACATATTACCGCTCACGCTTATCAGCAATTCTTTCTTATTCCCTTCTGTAACCTTTCTGCTCAAGTCTTTCTTGAGTGTATCGCATAGACGATTCATCTCTCTCCGTCGTCGTTCATGAGACTGTAGTAGTCTCATTGTTCTTCCTTTTTAATCTTCCTTCTTAATTAAACGTGAGTCTTCAATAGTGAGAGGTAGAAGTAAAATCTTGAGTAAAATACTGCAACTTCAGTCAGCTTATATGGAATGTGAGCACACCGTAGCCATGATAGTGCCTTGCGAACTCAAATATCTGCTTCACTGAAATTTTGGCCTATGAAGCAAAATCTGTTTCGTTAGAGAAAGAGTGTAAGCTAATAATAAATAATTGTCCATCGCCCGTAAAAATCATCATCTGGTGAGTGCTCCACTGATCATCTGCCAAGTTTATACGTCGTGACCTGAGAGAAAAAAAAAGTTATAAAATTGGACTCCAAAAGCTGCATACATAATGTGTTCCGATTTCAAGAAGTGTTTCAAGCAAGATGTGCATTCAGATAAAGGGGGTAAGGATCCCACTTTTGATATCTTCTGCAACCTGGTGATCGATCTCAAGAAGGCTCTATTAAAGCTCTTTGATCTATCTCTATGAAAACGTAACTTAACTACAAAATGTGCAACCTGGCCTTTTTTTCGCCTATCAATTTCTTTAAGAGCGGACACGAAATAAATACACGAAGCGTTTTATTATAATTGATGGCCCATAAATAAGTAAAGTAGCTTTTTAAAAAAATTATAACATTAAACATAAAATGGTCAAGCAATTTGTTGTCCTTTCTTTGCAAATGAATGAGAAGATTTTAAAGTTTTATATTAGAATAATGAAACACATTTAAGTATGGAAGACAATATCCTTTAAATGACCTCCATTATTTTCTAAGCAATTACGAGCTCTTGCAACGGTGCTGTTCATTACCTCCGTCAAGGAGGTTATATTTTCGTCGTGTTTGTCTGTCTGTCACCAAAATAACTCAAGAAGTTATGAACCGATTTGGACGAAATTGACAGGGATTGTTAGGTATGTTAGGAGGAACAGATGATGAACTTTTGGTGAAGATATGTCCATCCGTTTGTTTGTTTGTTTGTCTGCCTCATTTTTCTCACTGCCATAACTCAAAAAGTTATGGATGGATTTTTATGAAATTAATATGAGTTGTTAGGAATATAACAAAGAGTAATGACTAAATTTTGGTAATGATCCGTTTGTTCGTTCGTTTGTCGCAGTTTTTAATTTTATGTTTGTTAGCACAATAACTCAAAAAATAACGAATGGATCTGTTTGAAATTTATAGGGGTTATAAGTAATGTTAGAAAACATAAATGATCAAATTTTGGTGCAGATCGATTTGTTCGTTCGTGTGTTTGACTCATGTTTGTCTCAACGTTTGTTAGCAGTACAACTCAAAAAGTTTTGAACGGATCTTTAAGCAAATTGCACAAAGGTAAAGTCAACTTAGACCACACCCTCACCTGGGAAACCCACATGCACTGGTTTGTGCTGCGGGTATAGGCCCACTGGCCCCAGATAAGTAAGTGTAGTCGCAGTCGCCCTCGGGTTNAACTATGGCGCCAATTTGACGGAAGGAACAAATAACCCGAGACCCCCCACCCCCCTCATCTCTGAGGAAAGCAGTTCCGCCACGGTGCCGAGCATGCACACACAACTGCCGAGTCAGCTGTTATTACTATCAAAAGGCACAAATGATTAGATTTTGGAGTCTATACAAAAAAAATTATGGTTTTAGAGCCAGTTTGAAATTTTTTGCTACCGTTGCCTTGCTTGGCGGAGGTATGCGCTCTCAGAGTGCTCTGGTTACTTTCTCAAACGCCGCTGTTGAAATGTTGTTGATCTTCTAGGTGATGTTTCTTTTAAGCTGCTGGAAGGTTTCAGGCATATCAATGTAGACTCCTGCCATTCAGTATCCCCAGAGTAAGAAATTTGCAGACCGGGGGGGGGGGGGAAGCACAATATGTCGCCAAAACGAGAAATCAATCTGTTATCGATAATCGTCTTCAGCATATATGTATTGTTGCTCCTGCTGTATTCGCTGTAGCTCCATCTAGTTGGAAAACGTATTTTGTGTGTTGCTGTCTTCAATTTCAGGTAACAAATATTTTTGAATCATCTGTCTAAAGCGCTCTCCATTACAACAAATTTCACCACTGTTAGCATTTTGAACAAACATGGTCCAATAATCCTCCAAGACGTGATGCCACACCACCCTGTTACTTTAGCTGAGTGAAGTGGACCTTCATGAATTAGCTTTAGATTTTCAGGCGCCCTAAATTTACAATATTATAAAAAACAAAACCATCGAGGTGAAAATTCGATTCTTTGGTCATGATGTGATTCTTCACAAACTCTTGATCTTCTTCTAACAGTAAAAACCTATTGGCAAAATCTAATTGCTTTTGGTAGTCCAGAGGTTTGATTTTTTGTGTTATTTGAATTTTATATGGATGATACATGCTCTTCTGCCAAAATCCGTTGCAGGGAAGTACGTGATTTTCTCAGTTGAGTTGAACGTATCCTTGTCGACGTGTTTGGCCGATCAGCAACACTCGTTGCAACGAGTTGGGCTGATGCATCATTTCGTACGGTCCGTGGTCTGCCACTACGTTGTTGGTCTGCTGCTGTCCCACTTTCTCGAAATTTCAGTACCAGTAATCATATGCACTTCTTCGAAGGACTTCTTCCAGTACCAGTAATGTTCCCGCATATCCTCTGAACTGTAGTAACCGAACAATTACTTCGGAGGTAAAGTTCCACGATTCTTGCTCGTTGTTGCACTGAGTAACGATTCATATTGAGAGAATTATATTATATGGATTTTAGCAGTAATAGATACAACAATAAATAAAAATTTAAAATCTCCGCTTTCACTTTCAAAAAAACAAATCGCTTTACCATTTTTAATTTTAATGTTATAATTTTTTTAACAGCACATGTTACCCAATATTGGCGCTCACCGTGGAGTCACCTACTTTAGGGATTGGCACATGCTGTGTATCTGATCCGCCATTTAGACGATAAATATTCGTAGTCCTATTGAACTGTATTTATCTTTTCATTTCAAAAGTATCATTTCAACTTTCAAGGCCGCTTGTAGTGGCGGATGAGTTAATTCATGATCAATTGTACAATAAACTTTGTAAGATAAGTGCTCTTAAATGTGCAGCTCGACACAGTTGCTCTGACTTATTATAACCACTTACGTACTGAGTTCATTTGAAGACATAATTGTTTAGTTCTACCATTTCATCGACTCAAGCATCACTCAGTAATAGGTGTATTAGCTTTGCTCATCATGACAGTTTCGCCTAGTTATAGGTCTGTTCTGCAACTGCTGCTCATTGTTTGTGGGGCTTGTTGCTTCTCGACTGTTTTTTATAGATTTTTATCTTCTTTTTACTGCTGCTGCTTCTTCTTTTTGACGATTTGGAAAGTAACACGGTTCCGGTGCGGGCCCTCACTTGTAACGATCCATATTACAATATGAAAGGCTTGGGTGGAAATCTAGCTGAGTTCATCTTTGCATCTCGTGGTGCTGATGTGATATACGCTGTGCGGAAACGTTTGCATTTACTACAGGGCACTATGCTGTGACTACCTAGCTGGGTTTCGCTCCCCTATCCGCATACCACTTGGATCTGGACGTGGTTTTCACGGCATGGGCAATCAGCCTGTGAATGTCCCGATCATAAGGCCATAGTAGTCAGAATTTGTGGCGGTCAGAATAATTTTTATTTATTTTTGCTGGATCGAAGTCAGACAACTGACAGCTTTGAATCTTTGCAGACTGCTATGCCCTCTATCTAGAGTTTGGACTCAAAGTCTGTGTTTGTATTGGTAAAAGACTTGAACGTACACCACAGAGATGGGTTAGGGTCAGTATCTTCTACTTATGGTCATGTGGATGTTGCATATGACTGCTGCACTGCGTTTGTACGTAGCTGGTTAACGAGGCTACGCACATAAAGTGGTGGAAATAAGTTCAAGGTATTCTCATACTTCATAATAACTTTTTAAATTCTGCTTCTGGATTATTGAAAATTTCATGAAATTTAGATTGTTCCAGGCTCTTTAATATCAAGCTAACAGGCGTTTACGTTTCCCGTAGGATTTAAGTTACACGACACTACAGTATTTACAAGTATTTAAACTTTCGGGGTGAAAATAATTTTAGGATACTGAGAAAAAATTGCAACTGTAAATGAACAATTCAGTTCAATGCAATACAAGGTTTAACTCAATATTTATAAGCATTACCAAGAGCTTGTAGAACTTTCACGCATCGTGTCAATATTATTTTCCTTAAGTAAGGAATGATTTCGAGGGGTATGTCGTCCAACATTTCTCAATGCATTCCATGAACGAATTCTTGTTGGAAAAACATTCCTTAACAGGATGCCCGAAAGTTTTTAAACTGGTTTCATGTCCGAGGAATTTGCTGCCCAATCCAGATCGTTGATGTTGCTTCGGGAAAATGATTTTCTTGTGTGCTTATGTACAACAGTATCATTCTGTAGAAAATTCACTTTACTTTGTTAATGACATAGAAGAAATGGTAGAAGACGGTTGTAAAACTTGAGTGTATTTCACAGGACTTCGTCTGATCTTCATTCTAACTAAAAATTGGCTTTTCGATTATTTAGGGAAACTCTCTCCAAATCATAAGTGACCCTCCACCAAATGGCCGCTTCGACAAAAATCTGTTCATCGTTTCTCAATTCATGCCAGTATAACTGGAACTGGTAGCAATCCGGAGCAATCAGGCTTATTGCGTGACGTGCATCAAATAGGGTTGGGCTCGTGAGTAAGGTAAGTGCGGTGTATGGTGACAAGGATGTAGTCTTTAGAGGGTTTTATGCATTTTGCTGCCTTTGTAGGAATATTGCTTCTCTGAACTTCAGCTGCTGCCAGTCACATGCGTTTGCTGGACTGTCTTGTCAGTTCAGTCAGGAAGCTGTGTGCTCAGACTGATTTGGTAAATCTGTCTATCATGTCGAGTCCTGCTTGCTTTTACACGATTATGGACCCTCGTGGGACATAGAATCGGCCGTATGTTGAAGTTATTTACGAGGGGTGAATGAAAAATTTTAAGCAACAGAAAAGCTAAACGGGATAAGGGATTTTTGAAGATTTATTTTTCAATATAGTCCCCCTCAGGGGCTAAAAACTTGCTCCCACTGCTTTGGAACGCTTTTATCCCGGTGTAGAAGGACACTTTCGCTTGGGACTCAATAAACCCCTCGCCTGCAACTATAACGTCATAATCAATGGCAGAATTGTGACCGGCTAAGGTGGAAGTAGGAGGAGGCCAGGTCTGGCGAATGAGCTCGATAGGTAATACCGTAAGTTCGAATTCGTAGTCGTAAATTGTTGTCTTGGCACCCACTAACGTGTGGGCTGGGGAATTGTGTGTGTGGAAGAGGACTCTTCTTGTGAGCATTCCTGGCAAAATTTAATCATTTATGTCTTTCAGCATTGTTAAGCAGTATAAATTTTATAAAGATCCATTTATAACTTTTTAAGTTACTGTGCTAACAATCATAAATTCAAACATGGTGACAAACAAACGAGCGAATAAATAAACAGATCATCACAAAATTTGGTCATTTACTCTTCGTAAATATGAATAAAAACTCCTGTATATTTCACAAAAATCCGGCCATTACTTTTTGACTTTTGGTACTAACAAAATAGGCAGCCAAACAAACAGATGAACGCATCTTCACCAAAAGTTAATTATCATCTGTTACTGCTAACATGTCTAACAACCACTGGAAATTTTGTAAACATCCATTCATAACTTTTTGAGTTATCTTGGCGACGAACAGAGAGACAAACGGAAACATGACACTCCATTTGCGGTGAAAAGCAGGTCATCTTGCAGAGGAAGAAGATGAGAATGGGGACATAACGTAGCTTGTAGCTTTTTACAATTACTTACAGAGAAGGAAGGCCAGTCTGGGGACAGGAAGTGCTTTACATTTTTTATTGAGAAAGAAGGCTAAATGTTGGGCAGAGAGTGCCATATCTCTGTTAACAGAGAAGGTACTGTAGCCTGATACAAATAAGGGAGGTGGGCGGCAGCGAGAGAGAATGGGGGAGCTTGTTTTGTAGCGCAGCTGCCGGTGTGGGGGGTCATGCCATTGCCTGTTATGCTTCTTCAGTGCGCCTGAGGCCCTCGTTAACCAGTTCATTTGAGAACCAAAACTGCAGCATCACAAGCCACGGATTATGCGAAGAGCCTCTCGCTGCTGCCGCCGCTCGTGTTGTCTGCCTCCCAATAGCCTGATCCTGCTTGTTGCGCTCCCATCCTTAATGTGTTACCTGATATTTTTGGGTCTGCAGCTTAATGTGATCCTCTGCGATGCTTGTTAGAATCGGACGTAAGCAACCGTCGCTCAACTCGAGCCCACCAAATCAGAGCGCAGATAAAAAGTTCAACTTGCTTCTCACTGACCAGTGCTGTCGGTCGACGAGATGTCGACCGTGTGCCGGCCGATGTGTATATTTTTGAGTGAAAAAAAAAAAACCGGCAACATTACTGCAGGAAACACATACACACTAATGTATGATAACCGGGCTCACTTGGTCATACGTGTTTCTATACGCAATGGCTGGCACATCCATGAATTGGATGGAAGTAAATGGAAGAAGTTAGTAAGTGTAGTCACATAAGGTGATCAACCATCGAGACCAAAACCAAAATAACTTGGAGTCCATGCCCGAGGATGTTCCCACACTGCATCAGCACGCATGGGTACAATAAGAGAGCACAGACGAAGAAAAAAATAGAGCAAAATACATTAAGTAAGAGTGTGAATATAAAATATAGAATTCAGACGAAGCCATTTGAGTATAAGAGTGCCAACAGCGCATAGGGGAAAATTGAACATCTACTGTTTTTGAATGGCCCTTGCCCGGATGCAGTTAGTAGTAATGAGACCTCTTGTGCAAATTTTGAGAAGAATCTGTTTATATTTAGAGGTAGCGCAGATGAGTTAAAAATATGTGCAAAGTACAGGTTTCGATTTATTTGCGCCCCCTCGAAGTATAAACCACTGTTCCTTCATGGCTCACCTATCTGCAGTTCTTCCTGGTGTTGAACTGAAAACTGTATATGCAGCCCTGATCTATCCTCTCTTTTTTTATGGTGTGGGGTATGGGGGACCTGGCAGCAAGGGACCTCTACACAGGCTGTGCAGCCTACAGAACCGACGTGTGTACTTTGTATTACGGACGACTACAGCGCTCCTGGGCATAGCGGTTTCGCCGCACCGCTGCCGCGTTGCGTCCTTAAGATTCGGTAATTATTTTTCTTACTATGCACCTTTCAAAATCATTAAAGCCCATAAATCTGTTTATTTTAGAAGTAAAATAAATTCATTCATTATTGATTACAAATATTTCACTTGATTCGAAACTGAAGGTTGTTTAAATTTCCGATAAGTACAAGGTAGTGTTCTTGGCCCACTTTTGTTCTCAATTTACATCAATGATCTCGATCTTAACATCCGTAGTAAAATCAGTAAATTTGCGGATGATACTAAACTATGTCATCC
>LQNS02278096.1:20698459-20719226 GCA_001587735.2 Parhyale hawaiensis | reverse complement strand
ATAAGGTCGCCCTATACTTTGCCGTAGATTCGATGCATGGAAAGCTAATACTCGTACAAATCAGACTAAGCCTGCGATGTCTTCATTGTTGGAATTTCATCTGTCCCTGCTTAAGATACGTTTGCCATCTTCTGCAAATCGGCCTATTTTCTCCCTATCACTTTCAATGGAGCTTGAGAGGAGCACCAGAGCCTCCAACCTGGGCTAATTTCTGCCTATCTGTTTCGTTAAGAGCGTGACACCAAACATATAAATATATATATATATATTTATAAACACACGACGGTTATTCTTAGTATTAGATTAGATTAGATAGAATACAGAAGAAGCCATTTGAGTATAAGAGTGCCAACAGCGCATTGGGGAAAATTGAACTTCTACTGTTTTTGAATAGCCCTTGGTCGGGTACCGTATAGTGATGAGACCTCTTGTGCAAATTTTACAAAGATCGACTGGCTTATATTTACAGGTAGCGCAAATAAATTAAAAACATGTGCAAAGTACAGGTTTCGATTTATTTGCGCCACCTCGAAGTATAAACCACTGTTCCTTCATGGCTCACCTATCTGCAGTTCTTCCTGGTGTTGAACTGAAAATTGTATATACAGCTCTGATCTATCCTCTCTTTTTTTATGGTGTGGGGTATGGGGGACCTGACAGCAAGGGACCTCTAGACAGGCTGTGCAGCCTACAGAACCGACGTGTGTACTTTGTATTACGGGCCACTACAGCGCTCCTGGGCATAGCGGTTTCGCCGCACCGCTGCCGCGTTGCGTCCTTAAGATCGGTAATTATTTTTTTTTTTACTATGCACCTTTCAAAATCGTTAAAGCCCATAAATCTGTATATTTTAGAAGTAAAATAAATTCATTCAATAATGATTACAAGTATTTCACTTGATTCGAAACTGACGGTTGTTTAAATTACCGATAAGTAAAGAAATCTAAGCTCTCAGGGAGGGGGGTGTATATTCTGTCAGGCGCTATCAGAATATTTGTATAGAGTTTTGCTCCGAGTGTCTTATCCTTTGGGGTTGTTGCAACTGGCCGCAGTTCTTGTTGAGAAGGTTAGTTCATTAGGTATGCTCTCATATTCTGCTCAGCGACCCATCCAATGGGACTCCTACCTGCTCTCGTGTGGAGGGTCACGGATGGGGCCTCCCCCGTACAAGTGTTTTCTTCTTTTGTGCTCTCTTCTATTTTTTATATATCTTAGAGATACTTGGCGCATTATTTCTTGCCGGTAGGAGCAGAGTCGGCTGATTTGAGATACTAAATAACTATTCGGTTGTCCATAGTACCTGACTGAGCCTCACTGCTTGATCACACTTTATAGTGGGTGAATAGTATTAGTACCAGTAATAATAATAATAATTGTATTTAGAGAGCATTACATATGATATTGAAGAATTCGATGAGTAGCACAAGTAGAAATTCAGTTACCCATGACGCGCGATTCGCTGTAGGCTCAAAGTTTGTCAAATTTTATTCGTTGGAATTTTGCGATAAATTTGGCACGTTATCACAAGAAGCTGTAACTACGATACTGAGGTTTCGAAAGCTTTAAAGGTAATTTTCAATCTAGCAAATGTTTTTGAATTTTAAAATACTAATCGCTGCGTAGATGCTAATTACAGCACGAAATGCAGACGCACAGATGCACCGGGCGACAGGTCACCGTCTGTACGAGGTTCAAAGGTTGGCACATCTGCATGGTAGATTTCTTAACCAGTAGCTGTAAATCCTACTAAGGTAGAGGTAAATTCAACTTTTACCACACCCCCCTGAACCGGGCAACCCACTCACACTGTTTTTTTTTTTCTGCGGATATAGACCCATTGGCCTCGGAGGAGCAAATGGGGCTGCAGCCGACCATCAGTCATCAAGAACTATGGCGCCAATTTTGACGGAAGTTTCAAATGACCTGCGCCTCCCACCTCCTCATATCTGAGGAGGCAGGTACCCCCACGGTGCTCTGCACGTCCACAACTACAGAGTCAGCACCCCTAGATCAGCAAAGAGATTGCGTGCCTGGGTTGGTCTCGAACCAGCGATACAAGGATTGTGAGCTGTGAACGTAAGCATGCTGCTACCGTGGGTACAGTTGGAGAAAACACGTCAAATAACATTCCAGAACAAAAGTTAGAAGCGTGTACTACAGACGGAAGAATTCATTTCTCCCAAAATCTGAAGGAGTGCAGGAACACAGAAAGTACACTTTGGAGACAGTGGCTATGCATCGCTACTGTCTCCGAACTGCATTTTCTATGACTTCTCCATCATAGACTTTTCTAACCCAATTGAGCTCACAACATTAGAGTCCCTCTACATCCATTGAACAAAGCCCAGCTTTAACATTATGACCTCAGCTGTTTTGCTTCACGTAGTCCACAATTAGTCCCATATGTCTGACTGTACAGGCACTGATATCCGGCCCCTACAAGTAGCTTTGTTCATTCGCATTTAAGACGTCCCCTGACAACATCTATTCTCCCCTCTATCTGTATTCGAAATAAAAAATATTTTTACGATTTACAATTTTTTACAATTAAAGCTCTGATGATGGGAGATATTCCCGAAACGTTAGATTTTACTAGTCGCCATTATGTTCATTTGAAATTTGCTTTGGCTTATTTTTTTCTCTGATTTCAAGTAACTTTAATATCGCATAGGGTGCTCCTTCGGACCCGGCTGCGTAGGACATGTATGGTAGCGTTGGGCGGAGTTGTACGCCATGCGACTGTGTAGCGCTGCATGTTGGGTTGGGAGGATGAATGTTTGGAGGGAAGGCCAGCGGGCCGGGAGGAGCTGTACTGGGGGATCACAAATTGTAGTCGTAATTTCTATTGGTGTTAGGTTCAACTTAGGAGGCGTTGTAGGCCTTTCCTTGTCTTTTGTTTTTCATTGTCAGAAATTTAAATGTTTTACTTTTTTTGGAAAAAATTGCCAAGTTGTCTAACGGACTAAATATGGGATAGTTGAAAGCTGTCTGAAGGGCTTCTGAATGAAATTCAATAAAAACTGTTATTGTTTGTAAATTTTTCAAAGGTGTGATAATTTAATCAATAAGCTATTATTACCTGAGGGATATTACGACCCAAATTAGATCGGTTGAGCGATGTTCAGCTCTACACTCTGGCGCCAGGTCACATCCCGCGACCTAAGGCTCATAGTATTATTACTATTATCATCACTATTATTGTTCAGAATTTATCACTTATTATGATGGGCAGATCTATGTATTATTCAAAAATCGGAGCAAAACAACGACACAATCAACCTGGAACGAAAAGAAGAAAAAAAAAAAAACAAATTCAAGTCCATACTCTTTGTTATTGTGCTTTCTGAAAAGTCCTAACTTTGCTCACTTTATCTGGCATTTGGGAAATATGGTGAAGCATGTTAGGTTAAGTTGTAGTGTAGAGTATGCTTCTCAATAATTACAAAAGGAGTCACCGCACTTGTCAACTCATTAGAAATAGCTATCTATAAACTACGTACGCGTCATCCATCTCATATCCATTACGTAAACATGGGCCCCCTGCCTTTAGCACCGCTTCCCCCCCTACAAAAATCTTTATTGGCTTCTCAAGTGGGACAATTTGTGTCCCCTAATCCAGCATAAAAGCATGTTACTTTATGATCTGTTAGGTCAATTGCATTTGAGTAATTTTTTTATCTCTAACATAAATTTTTTGATATGGTTCATGTCTATTTCGAATCGTGGTAATAATAGCACAATAATTTGGCATTCTAGTGACGCCTTTATGCCTTTAATGAGTACTACGTATCGCTCTTAGAGACGGGACTTTTTGCAATTGAAGAATTATTTAGGTACTGAAATACTGGGAGTAATCTCCGTAGCTTTCGTGTGACATCGGGCGCTCGGATAAGAGAGAAGACACTTTTTTTTTGCCAGGATGCAGTAACGTGACGGGCTTTTCTTTTTTAGCTTCAATTTTAGATATAATTCAGATCACGACATCAATGTTAGTGACGAGCATCATGAATGCAATTTAGTTGGAGTTCACTCCTCTGGTACAGGCTGCCGTCATAAAAAAGAAATGAAACTGGCTTGCTGCGGACGTTGCCAACTACCATTTTTTTCTCTCAGTTGCTCATGAAATACTACTAGTTGTAGCGCATTATAGATTTACAATATTCTTTATAATAGGTAAATTGAGAATTGTTTTATTTGCGACAAATATACTCCTATTCAACTGTGCAAATCACTATTTGTGTCACATAAAACTACAATAACAAAAATGTTTTGATCACAAATAAATGTACTTATTGTTCGCAGCTCGCAATACTGTTGCTTATAGCGTTAAAACATAGTTTTATAATACGTGTGTAAATAAAAACGTCTGATTGAACTAAAACATTCATTGTTTCTCGTCCATTTGCTCTTATCAAAGCGATGAAATACCCAGGGTACAAATATTTAAGCATTTATATTCACAGCAATGGCAGGATTGCCAGTGTTGCGATGATTGCACTAACAGATATTTCTGTATCCAGAAAATTAGAAATTTCAAAGCTTCTTACAGTTTACTGATTTGATAATGCGCATAATGGGAAATGTTTTCTTCTTTCAAGGCAAGGAAGTTACAGTTCACTTAGATTAGATTAGATTAGATTAGATAGGCGGCAGTAGACGAACCAATAGGCTCATTCCCAAAGAGACACCGGAACATACACCCCGGCACTCTATGAGCTAATGACATTATGTTAGTAGGCTATAGAGGACAGGAGAAAATTCCAATTAACATACACATAGCATAGCAGCACAGGTTATAACGCATTGTACAATGTGGCTTGTGAATATACATGTTTGTGTGCAACTTCGTTCACACGCTTGCAAAGGGCTCCAATATTCAGCATTTGGATAAAAGAGCTGTTTTCATCCACTGGTTTTCTACTGCAATTCGTGTATCTGTCGTTTGATTCGCTAATTGTTAACCCATAATTAAATGTCAGTTTCGTCACGATTTTCATGAGTGTATGTATTACAGTCGGCTGGCTGCATGCAAGTTTACCTTTCGCTGCAAAGCCTGAATATTCTTATTTGCATTCTAGGCCTCCCCGGCAGCTAAAATCGTAGACAAGCTCCTGGCAGCCAAAAACTCTGATAGGAATTACACGTTATGAGCTGTGATAATCATAAATCAGTTTCTAGGCAGTCTCATATTGTGTTAGAAAAATTATTATTATTGTGTTAAGAATTATTCTTTATGAGGTGCGCTATAGCAGCAAACGTTCATTGCCACTATAGAAGTTGAGACACAAGTGCAGACACACACAGGATGCTTTGTAGCCGCCACCAGATTAGGTGGCGCAGAAGGCAAGAGGGCAGAGCATATAGGGCTTCAGCGCTCTGCAGTAGACGGCGTCGCAAACGCCGCACTGATTATGGTTTTGACTTAAGCTGTAGCTGCTTAAACAGATTACTGTGCTTCAGATACAAGTGCACTAAAGCCTTCATCTTAGACTGCGAGGTCTGCTTTTCTTTTCTTCCTCCGTTTCTCCTCTGCGTTCAACCAAAATCGTCTGTACAAGTGACTTCGCTTATTTTGTCTTTTGTCTTTCTACTGAAAAATGCACAGCGATATATACTAGATTCTTATTGATTTAAGGGTTCCCACATGAAATTTAAATTATTGTAGTAACAGCCAGGCTCCTCATAATAGTTGCAGGGTGTTACATAATCTCTGAAGGTAACATCGCTCATTTACTATCTTTGACGCTGTCATGAGACAGTTCGAAGCATCTTTTCTTATCCTGTGGTTTGTATGTTTAAAGTCGCTGCATGTTTCTGGAACCCAAAGGGGTGATATATCATCGGTAACAATCAACAGCCAGTGGAGCTATTGTCATTTAAAGAAAAACAAAAATGTCTGGAAGCATTTTAATGGTAAAAAATTGTAGCGACAGCAGATCAGAATCTGGAGCATTACAAGTGTGGAGGTTGCTGCTGCTGCTGCTGCATTTGGGATCATGCGTAAATGTTATCTACGAAGATAGCCAGGCAGATAGTAAAAATAATTGCGCCGTATATACTGTGTAAAAATTGGCCTAGATGTTTGAAGAGACACAGGCTCGAATACACTAACGCCTACTTCCCTTTGTTTGCGGGAGTTATTTGTGAAGCATTCACCACGCGTAATGCATATTGCTTTGTGAATAGCAGGGTATATTTTCAGACCCTTACTGTCCTCCACCTGTAGTTGGGCAATGAAGATCACTGAGTGTATAATTTTTGCACTTAATGCATTAATATATTATGTAATTGATCACTACAAGCGTTGACTGTCTATAGAAACACTTCGCATGCAGTAACAGTCCGAAGGATATTGATAGTTAAGTATTGGGCCCCTGAAGGGTAGTATATATGCGTATGACTGTGGTGAAACTACAGTTAGCAGTAATTGCAACAATATCAGACATTGTCTATAGCATATATAATACATGCAATAAGCTCAGTTTGAGGTGAAGGAGGAAGCATGACGAGCTCCAGCGATCGCCCTCCAACATTCCCGCAAAGCTGCTCCGAGTACTCGGGGCAAAACTGCACCGCACTCCTCAGCTGCCTCCTCAACTCTCGATATTTCACTCGTATTTTGCTAAACATTTCTAAAACACAAACCTGCCCGAGAAAACTCTTCGAAGCTTTCAGGCTCAGAAAAATTATCCGATGCAGATAAAGGCGAAAGATGTGATCCGGTTGTGGAGGCAAGAGAAGTGCGCGCAGCCACTTTTTTAGCTCCCACTAAGAGATGGAGTTGTAATTTTTGCAAGACTTTCCTCTTGCTTTGACAGTCGGTCTTGTATATGATGGAAAGTATTTCGCGTAGACTGTATAGCTCGTGGGTTAGCAGTGCAACTCTTGGATTCATTGTATGAATTGTTCTTTCATCAGAATGTGCTGAATTGAATTTGATTCGCACTAGGTTATGCTCTTCGAGTACTACGAGCGGAGGTTACTTCTTGTTGTACCATTTTTTGACGAAAGCAAAGACGTTTTGATAAGGTCCTCAAGTCCAGGAGACCTGCCCCGAAGCCTCTGCTATCGAAAACACTGTGAAAGGTAAACTTAGTTGTGTAAAACCAAGATTGTATTGAAGTAATATTTTCTGATGAGGCTCCTTTTCACACATTTACCGGATCAAGAAATTGTCTTGAACGAGGAAGAAAAGTATCTGGAAGCCTGTGTCATACTTATAGTGGAACACCCAGAAAGAATTTATGTCTATAGATGCTTTTCAATAAAAGTAACCCATTCATTGACATTTTTGCTTGAGAACACCTCAATGAACTCACAATGTACCAATCTGTGCTGCATGAGCATCATGTGCCTGTAATTTGAAATGGGGTTGTCATTGTAAGAGTTGAGCGTATTCCTTACTTAAATGTTTTGTCTTTTTACTTCTGTTTTTTGTTAACAAAACTGTTCTGGGTTGTCCATCTGGTTTTTATTGTCCATCAACTTATGATCATCAAAATATGTTGGGATTTTTTACGGTAAGCTAAAATAAACGGGGCCCAATCGTTATGGACACTATAATACATTAATAAAATGCCTCTTTCATCTCGAGGCGACTCGCGTGTCTGGATATTCAGTATCTTGACTCAACGAATTGAATATTTTTACGGTAATTTCTACTGGCTCTCAGCAGTTTGAAACCAACAAACATTTTCCTTGTTCTCCCAGTTTCGTAGCTTTTTCTCAGATCAATGGTTGACTGTTCGAAAAATGTTGACCGATTTCACGAAAACTATTAGTTTTTGAAGCAGGTAACTCCCAGAATGAATGAATGAATTAATTAAAAGAATGATCATTAAACATCCGTGCATCGCTGCCACCAACCGTCAATGTCAGTTCTACTTCATAAATGATAATCCACTGGATTCGAGGTCGGAAAATCCTTATATCCAATTACGAAGTCGGTAGGCCAGGAAAAGTTTCATTGCTGAAAATGTGTCTAGGTGCTGGAAAGAAATAAAAATTGCTTGAAAAATTTGGAGAAACTCGTTTCCAAAAGTGAGGGAGTTTCTGCTGTAGCTATGGCAACCTGGTAGTATGCCCCATATGCGTCAATATCGTTAACCCTTTATTGGGCCAATGATCACATGTGGTTACTTCCATAAGCCTTTTCTAGCAGATAAAGGTAAAGGTAATGTCAACTTAGACCACACCCTCACCTGGGTGTGGTTTGTGCTGCGGGTATAGGCCCACTGGTCCCAGATGAGTAAGTGTAGTTGCAGTCGACCTCAGGTCACCAAGAACTATGGCGCCAATTTGACGGAAGGAACAAATGACCCGAGACCCCCTATCCCCATAATCTCTGAAGAATGCAGTTCCGCCACGGCACCGTGCATGCAGCTGGGTAAAGGGTTAAGAAGAATAGTCTGTGACACTTCACTACCGCAGTTCTCATTTTCCCTGGTGCATTAACTGATCATGTAATTCTTTGATTCTCCAGTGGACAGAGAATGCTCTATAGGGTTAGGTTGGTTAGGTTCTCCCATCCTATGTTATGGGGAGCAGCGCCAAAAAGGGGACCCTATAGGTCCTTTAGCTTTAGCTAGGCCTTCGAGACGTTTCTCCCTTGTAGCTGTTTTGCATTCTTCCACTTTAATACATTTAACAACGATGCTGTATTTGCTTCTTCCTCCTTTTCCCTATTTGATGTTCCATTGCGCGTTGATCCTATGTGAGACCACCTTCGTGCATGAGTTCTATCGACTAACAGTACCCCATATCTTTTCCTCTGTTAGATCACCATTGTTGTGGAGGAAGAGACTTAACCTATTCAATACAATATTATTTGCTTTGAATTATTGCAACAAACCGGCCCTATAGTCAAATAAACAAGCGTAAGCAGTCCTTTAGGGGCCGGGCTGAATTGAACGCAGCAGTGCCAATTCTAATCTATTGACTAATGCACTTTGAGTATTTGAATATAAATATAATTTTATCGATTGAGACATGTTATACCACGCGCTTAATAAAGTTGCTTTGCGTTCTTAGCCACGCCCATCGGACTCCTTACGCTGGTTTGACTATAGCTGTGATTGCCGACAAGCCTTGGAATAGTTGTAATGCATAACGGCAGTGGCACACATAGAATCACGCAAGGTAGAAAAATGTATTTTTTTTATTTTTACATCAACGTTATGGATTTGTATAGTGTACTGGTTTTTGCGAAACAGCATTCTGAAAGTATCGTAGATTATTAAAGAGCATAGAGCAGATAACTTGCAAAAGTGGCGTTTTCAAGCCGCACACATGAGACGGACAATATTTTTCTTACAACGAAAAATAGTTTAAGCGCCGGGAAGCTAGAGAGAAAAGGCATTGCTAAAATATGTAGATAATAATGTGTTTTTGCCTTCAAATCTTGAATTTGTCTACAATTTAAAATACAAATGGTCAATCTTGACGATAGGTACGCATCAAAATTTGAATATTTTGTTAGCATTTTTACGTAGAACATTAACATGCTGAGGCGGTTTATTATAGTTATTATTAAGCAGGACGCATAGTTTTTGAGATATTTGACTTTGAAGTTCTAGTTCGCCTATGAAATGCTGAAGAATCTTGGTTTTAAAGGAGGTGGAATCGTAATCCGCGGCAATTTACAGTTAATTATAACGTAAACTATCATTACCAAGCCTAACCTAAGATAACCTAACTTAAGATGCGTATCGATCCTACACTAAGATGCCTACCGATTGCTAAGATTAACCCAAACTTCAGTTATCTGTATTTGGCGGGAGAGAGTTCATCACTAATTTGTACACCAAAACAGGTTACTTTCACAACGTGATGACTGATTCATCAAATTTTAATATTTTCTTCTCCATTAGCGCGCGTCAGGGACTCGAAAATTTTACGTACATCATTTTGAGGTATCATTGGCCGTTGAACTTTTCACGTACTTCACCCCTAATTTAAGTGCATTGCAACATAAAAATTCGATCATCACTGTTAAGTTAGGTGGAAGTAATATCACTTTTAAGAAATTCAGATATCAGTAAATGAAGTCACAGTAAAGAGAGGGATGAAGATGACCGCGCGATAGGCTTCGACTTGACTTAGTGTCTCAATGCATCTCACTGCTCTCGAATTAAACGGGCCTTCCGTTCGTTCGCTTAGATGTGGATGATCTAATTCAATTCACTTCAGCGTGTCCTAAACTTCAGTGCTCAGCGGCCTTGGATTCGTCACTTCATATGGAGTCTGAGGAGTTAAGTACAAAAAGAAAGTGCATGGAAAAGCCAACCCAAAACTTGATCGTAGGGAAGGAATATGATTCAAATGCCAACAACCTCAACCGTGATTGGTTTGCGATTGGCGACTAAAACTCTATCCAAAGTTGCGAATGAAGTATCCAGATCTGAAGTCCGGGACAAGTTAAATCTATTGAATCAGGTCAAAATATTTCGGTCGAAAGAAGCGACCATCGCAATTCATCTGCAGTGGACTCATGAAATACGAGTACTTCACTCGATCAAAATACGCTTGTCGTTGTGAGGTTAGCTTGCGAAACTGGGCAAAATTATTTTTTTCCTTTTGCCTCCCATGGGATGGCGCCGAGAATGCCTCTGGGCGACGACTGTACATATATTTCTTGAATGTTAGGTCACATGAAGATATTCTGCTGCTTCTCTCATGTGACCAGTTCATTTGCTTAGTTGTCGGAGTACCTCCGGCTTAGTGCACTTATAGATATTTGAGAGCAGAGCAGCAGCAACAGCTTCAGTCTGCATGTACCAAGTAAGTTTAGCCAAAGCTCATCTTACATCTGGACGTTATCATTTTAAAATATTAACTGTGGTAGAATAGTCCCTTGTTAACTGGAGAACCGGTTTCAAACTCACTCTATACAACATGTAAGCCCACGCATTTTTCTTTTATGTTTAAACGCTATTATTTAATAATATAGCCTGTGGTAAAATAGTCCCTTACTCACTGCAGAAGCCGATCGGCAACTCAGTCTGCATGTAAGCCCATGCTCCTCTCATGTCTAGAAGTTATCATTTAAAAATATTGCGTGAGGTAAAATGGTCCCTTACCAACTGGAGAAGCCGATCGGCAACTCTCCGATTTTTCTTCGATGTCTCAAAGTTTGTGAATCGCTATTCCCCTTCGTGTGCCTCTCCATCGCTCCCTCCTTCCCGCCCCCTTGCCCCCCCCCCCGAACCTCTGCTCGCTCCCCCAACATGGCCTGGGGGTCGACACGCGCTAAAAGCTCCGGACAAAGTTTCGGGACAGGGCGCCTCGGGAGCTGCATTGGCTGTGGCTGCTGCTGCTGTGGCTCCTGCTGCTCTCTGGGTCATGGTGACTGCTGTGGCTCCTACTGCTCTCTGGGTCATGGTGACTGCTGTAGTTGCTGCTGCTCTCTGGGTCATGGTGACTGCTGTGGCTGCTGCTGCTCTCTGGGTCATGGTGACTGCTGTGGCTGCTGCTGCTCTCTGAGTCATGGTGACTACTGTGGCTCCTGCTGCTCTCTGGGTCATGGTGACTGCTGTGGCTGCTGCTGCTCTCTGAGTCATGGTGACTGCTGTGGCTGCTGCTGCTCTCTGGGTCATGGTGACTGCTGTGGCTGCTGCTGCTCTCTGAGTCATGGTGACTACTGTGGCTGCTGCTGCTCTCTGGGTCATGGTGACTGCTGTGGCTGCCAAGGAAATGATTTGTATCAGAGCTTCGCTCATGCTCGTTAATTTCAGTTCAGGCTCGTTTACTTTAACGAAGAAAAAATGGAAATTAATTGCACTTCTATCCTCCCTCGGAACAGACAGGATTGCCTTCGATTCAGTCCCAAAAGTAATCAGCCCGCAATGAACAGTTGAAAATCACACTGTTACGAATCGGGCCATAAAGATATTTGTTCTTAACAAGTTTAACCTACTTGGGTTAGATTATCTCCTAGTAAAGAGGGCGAATCGAAGACAGATTTACTCCAGTACTTTAGTATTGCCAGGTACATGCGTCAAATTAAATATTTAATTTGTCATTAGTAATAAAGTTCCACCAGTTAATGACAAACTGAACTCACTCTTGGCAATCTGACTTTACAATGGACATTCACTCTACATAAATTAATCTGGAAATAGCACATCTTCTCTCGATCACCACCCTACCGGAAGACTTTAATTGCGCCACTCAGCATGGCATAATTTGATGCCGTCCGCCGATGAGCACCCGCCGGATTATGATGGGCCACCCGCAGCAGCCCTCGTTCCCTCGAGCCGCTCTACCCTCACGCAGAGCACGCGACTTAAGCCCTCTCGCGTTACGCTTCCACTTACGATAGATTTTGCCTCAAGCCACTCGCAACTCAAATCTTATACTTCACGTTAAGGTAGTTAGGTTCACCCATCCTATGTAGTAGGGAGCAGCGACTCCAGGGAGGTTTGTGTAGGTTACCTTACCCATTAGCTAGGCTTTCGCGACGTCGTTCTTTCGTGCCCACTCTGCTCCCTGTTGCCTCCGTACTCTTAATGATGTTACTTTCACTTATTCTTCCTCTTACTTTCCAACTCGTTGTTCCCATGCACGTTCGTCCTGTATGGGAACGCCCTCGTGCATGGGTTCCACATTTCTATGGACATAGTGTATGTTCTTTCTATCTTCTTCTGTGAGATTGCCTTTGTTGTCGAAACGAAAACTCGAGCGGCTCAATGTAATAATAGCTATAACTAGAGCACTCTAAGAGCGCATAACTCCGCCAAGCAAAGCAACGTTAACGAAAATCTTAAATTGGTTCAGAAACTATGATTTTCTCTATATCAGCACCAAAATCAAGTCATTTGTGCCTTTTGACAATAATAAAAGGTTCTGTAATTTTCTGAAACATCCATCCATAAATTCAATATTAATGTTTTGGCAAACATCAGTCAAACACACGTTTGGGGTGGTTAAATTTGAAAGATAATGATAGTCAAACACACTAACGGACAAGCCGATCATCACCAAAATTTGGTCATATGTGTCTTTCAATATTTCTAACAATTCTTTTCTTAGAAATTTTATGGAGATCCATTCATAACGTTTCGAGTTATATTTTTGACAAACATTTTGACGAAACGTTAGTGAAACACACAAACGAACCAGCGAATCATTACTAAAATTTAATCATTTATATGTTTTTAAATTTCTAGCAATTCATTCAAAGTTCACAAATATCCGTCCGAAACTTTTCGGGTTATTTTGCCAACAAACGTAAAATCCAACCCAGAGAAAAACTAACAAGCAAACGAACCAACCGATCGTCACAAAAATTAGCTCATTCACTCTTCGATATATGCGTGACAACTGGTGTAAATTTCATAAAAATCCGTCCATAACTTTTTGAGTTAGGGCATTAACAAAGAGGCAGACAAACAAACAAACAAACAAACAAACGGATGAACGGATCTTCACCAAAATTGATCACCTGTTCCTCCTAACATACAGAACAATTCCTGTAAATTTCAGAAAGAACCATTCATAGGTTTTTGAGTTATGTAATATGCATTAATACATGATGTATAAATGTATTTATACATAATGTATGTAAAAATACATAAATATATCATGTAAAAATACATTACTGATACCTTTCATGCAGTTTTTTCGTTTTTTTTTATTTTCTTGATTGAACGCATGTGGATGCCTAGAGAGGGCTCACAAGATAATAGTTTGATTCCTAACGTATGTCATTCATAACACCAACGTTGAAGTAAAAATATGCTCGAATAATCGCAATCTTCAACACTTTGTGAAATTATGTTTCAGCATTTTATTTTGCTGAATAGTGGAACTTTATCGTACGCGGAGGGAGGCACGAGGCAATTGTTCCTCTGGAGGCACTTGTGGCATCAATTTCACCAGCTTCTCTCGACGGTCACTGAAGCTCTTAAGCGTTTCTTGTAACTCGAGTCTTTGTTGCTTAAGCTTCAGGGTGTAAGTCTTATTCTGCATGACACTGTTTACGCTTGGAGGTATTTACCTTGTGTAAAAAGAAGGCATCTGTCGGCATTTTCTTCTATGTCGAATTGCTGGATAAAGAGAGTACTTAACTTTTTGCCTGAATCTATGTAGTGGAAACTGCGCGTTTTATTTCAATATGGAGGTGCCTCTCAGAAAGAATGCGAAATAGGTGGGAAAATACCTACTAGGATATAAAATAATATGTCCCCTACAAATTTTATTTTTTTCTCCACTAAATAACAGTAGCAAAACTGCCCACGCTCACCATAAAAATAAACTGTGAAAAAGCTGTATACGTTCATAATTAAAAATGAGCCTAGGCAAAGCTGTCTGCGTTCGTAATAAGATGAGAAGTGAACTTTGGCAAAGCTGCCTATCTTCGTCGTAAACAATCACTCACGCAAAATTTCCTATTTACGTATTAAAATACAATAAATTAATAAATAAAAAATCAGCTCCGGCAATGCTGCCTACCATTCTAATGAAATATTTTTCCTGACAAAGCTACATACGTTCTTAAGAAACTAACAAAGCAGCCTAAATTGCGATAGGACGGATCGTGCTGATATCCTCATCCTCGCACGGTTGTGTATTCAGCACGCCTCTCTACTCAACCTGAAAGCCTAAAACGCCTAAAGCGTTTTGGTTTATCGGAGGAACAGTACTATTTAAAGTATCAAAAACTATTGACACGCTTCGATGTAAGATTCAAATAAGTGCCCCGTTGACTAAGCTTATTCTAATGTCAGCTTCTTAATCTATCAAATAATTTTCAGAGTAGTGTGGTGCCGGCTCCTCGCTGGCAATGGGAGGGGATTTTGGAGGTGGTGACGCAAGTGGGCCCATAAGAGGGATGCACGCGTCGTAATGGCATAGGAGCAGTTCGTTTAATTAATACCGAGTAAATCTCAATAGATACGCGACTCTGCGATAACTTGACAGCTACAGCCTTTTGAAGCTAATGGGTTACACAAAAGAGTTCTGAATATACATTTTATTCTGAGCTCTTTGGTTAAACTGCTACTTGGATTACGCGACGCAGCTGAGCCAAAGATGATGAGACTTACAAAGTTAACGCACAGCACCATGGGTCATGAGTTTGCGACGACATAAAATCGTTGTACGTTAATAACTAGCTATATTTACATTGTTTATTCATCATTTCATTTGGGTCTCCAGAGTGTGCTACTTTTTTTTAGCTCTCTGGATAAAATTTTGAAAGAATTTTAGTTAAAAGGCTGTTAAACTAGCACATGAATTGAACCCGGCAAATGCCCGCATGTATTAGAAACACTTTTTGAGTCAAGTTTATCGTCTTTAAAATTCAATCAATCAAGTGAGTTTAATCGAGAGTAATATGGAATTCCGAAGATGGAATCATGTGGTTGAAAACCTTCATGCTTTCGATTTATTGTTGTCTTCTAACAATGACCTGCAATCCTCTATAAATTCAAACCGGTGCAACAAAAAATGGTTCAGATTCCTATGATTAAACGACGGGACAGAAGAACTTTTTGCCAAAATTTGTTTGAGAAACATTAATGCTTCAGAGAAACGAATTACTCTCCTTCGGGTGAAGTAATATTAAAGCAAAAGTCTATACATAGTACGTAGAATCCATACAATTGCTCGGTAAAGTTAAAAAAAAAAAAGAAACTTCAGCTACTATGCGCTGCGTGCGTTACAGCAGTAGGCTATATCGGTAGTGTCGCGTCCGACTCCCGTAAACTACCTCGCAAAAAATGATCCAACCATAATCCCCTCACCTAAACTGTCCTACGGAACCAGTTTGTTGAAACTGGCGAATGTTAAATCCATCCATAATATTTTTCAATGTTTCAGTAGTTTTTACAATATGAGAGGAGGATCTGTTAACGACGCGTACGCGACGGCACAGCTCAAGTCCACATTTTACAGACCCTGTCCGAAATAACAATAAAATTTTATCCCTCAGAAGGATAGAAAAGTTCGTAGATGCTCTGATACATGTTTTTGGGTAGCTGTAAAGATGGTAAGACACTCAGGAGGCCCAAATGAAATGATGAAGAAACAATGTAAATTATCTATTTATTAACATAATGCGATTTTATGACGTCACAAACTCATTACCCAGGGTGCACTGCAGCTTTTTCCCTCCGCGTGCGTTATCCTTGTAAGTCTCATCATCCTTGTCCCGGAGCTAATGGGTTAAACTGTGCCTACGATTACACTCCTCTACGACAGCCACCAGCAGCTAATAGGTTAAGCCGCCACCAAGATTTGCTCAGCAGGTTGGCAATGAGTCTTTAATTAAGAAGATACTGTAGAGTGCAGGGGACAGGAGAGGGGAGAGACGAGGAGGCTGCGCAATTAGTGGCCAAAGCGACACTCGATTGCAGAAGACATGACAGGCTTCCTCCTCGTGGCAGTGTGGGTGGGGTGGGAGGTGGAGTGGAGGTGGTGTGAGTTGAGGTGGTGTCAAAAGAGAAATGTTGACAACTGATCGTGATTACGAGCAAAATGAATTAAGGTGGTGGTTATGACGTCACACGGGATTGTAGATGCTTCAGTGGTGGCGATAACCAATGAGAAAGGCAGACACGGTGTTTGCTGTGGCGATGTACCTACTCACGTTTGAGGATGTTTTAGTTTACGATTTGCGTGCGGGTTTTTAATATTGATGTAACTGTATTTCCATATAGCACGCTTATATTGATCAGTGCTGGCAACAGTGAATTTGGTAAATGCTTAGAGTTTCATGTTTTTTTTCCGAATTGGTTGTCCACTTAGGCTTCGTTACATAGCGTTAGGCTCCAGACAGGCTGGGTGAGATGCTCTAGCTTGACTGGACCATCCGCCTATGCTACAGTGCACAATTGCACGGCTATTAAGTATGATATTGGTAGAAGAATAAGTTCATCAGTGACTTTTAGATATAGCTACCTCTTCACCGCGTATGACGCGCACCACCCTATAGACTTGTAGTGTCAAGTAAGGACATTAGTCTTCTTATGTCTGACCTATGGGAGTAACCGCCAGAAAAAAGTTACAAAGAGGCTGCAGGGGCAACAGGATTCTTTCCTATCTCTAACGTTACGGTTACCTTCACAATAATTCTTGTGTATGCCACTACTATAAATCCGTATTTCTGTATTTCTTCGAGCATCAGATCTTCCTTTTTTCTGTGTCCACCTATCACTTTGCTTTTCCTTGTATATCCCTATTTCCCTATTTTTTCTGTAAAGAAAATTAAGGTTCCAAATCGCTGTCAGCATAGAATCTTTAGCGCCAAGAGTTTAGTTAAGGTTAGTAGGCGATCCGACTTATTCACAGTGTCTTTTTTTAAAATTAATAATATCAGAGAGCCGTTCATTTTGTGTGTTTGTATCTCCCGGTTGGGAAGCGTAACCGGGTCGGAACGAGTGAGGTTCTTCTGTACTGCCGGGTTCTACTCTTTACCAGACAACAAGCACACATGCAGCGATAAGTAACCAAATTGTGCAGGACGAGCACTTTCCTTGCATTTGTATTTGTGCAGACTCCCGGCAGTGCTAAAACCTATGGAATTGATGGGACAGACTTGACACTCCTATAGCTAGCTACAATGGCACACTGAAACGTACCCATAACTCAAGACTCTTCAGTAGAATCCGAATTACTTTGAGTAGCAGCTCTGAAAATTCTTCTGTTCGACGCGACGCACCTTGATGTGCGAACTATAATATTCGTTCGTTAGCAGAGCCTTTCATCACGACGCACGAACATCGAAACGCTACACGCATGATGACGCATCATCACAGTCGGGTCATTTGAGACAAGTAGCCAGTATAAATAGGAGACAGCTTCGGATACTGTCGGCTGTTTGGCTAAAGTTTTCCGATTGGGGTACATTTTGATCGTATTCTTATGAAGTAAATAGCGAGACTCGATTATATGATGATGGTCGGCACGCAACTCACTTTGTGTCGTGATCACAACCACAGCGTTACTTGTGCAACACCGCGGTTACCTGTCGCTAAAACTCTAATCGTAATCACTAACCGCTTATAATACAAAGCATCTCAATTTCTTTTATTGCGGGTCACGCCAAATGCTTTTCGGTTTACGGTAACCCGAACTGGCTCGTGATTGCAGCAAACCTGTCCCAGTGGCTCAATGACAGAGACTCTGTACCGAGTGCGACAGTCCTGGGTTCGATTCTCGGACTTTCATAGCAAGGAGCAGTGCGGCATCGAGGGGGGAGGCAAAGAGCGACGAGGGATCTTCAGCTTGGCACTTCACACTGATCGCTTTTCTTGTTCATCACCTCACCAAAGCTTCAACATTTCAGCAATAAAGCAAAAGAAAGCACTTGATATAAGATCGTTATTGTTATCATGCTGTGTACGCGTCGCATTCAGTAACATTGTGGGAATGTACCATCGTGTGACTGTGCGAGAAGAGTGCCTCTTGAAAAGTTTCCGAACGAGCGAAATACTTGCTGCCCGTCATGTGAATACCCTTTGTAGTCTGTAGTTAACTGTTCAGTGAACGGAAGAATGAGTTTGCAACGAATTGTGCAACAGTAAAATTTTATGCAATAATTTTCATGCCGAAAGATTTTTTTTCTTTTGTTACGTACCCTAGTTTAATTTTAGGCCGGCATTGTACCTCGCAGAAGCTTAATTACGGTTTTAGCTTCTGCGGGGGCTTTGACTTTCGGTAGGGTGTAGAAAGAATTTTATTTATTTTATTGATTATATGTTTCTCCACGGGCGGGAGGTGTTCTTAGATTATTCTATTACAGCATACATTTAAATTTAAATTTACATTCACTTCTTGATAGTATTGCAGCTAGGAATTTACAACCTAATCAATCAGGCTCAGCGCCATCACAGACCAAACCAGTTAACTGAACTGGCACCCCAATAGTACCAGCTAACGATTATCTTCCCAGGAAGAGAAGATCGCGATCTGTCTATTACATGAGAGCGAAACCTTCCGCGAGCGAGCCATTTTATGTACACAATAGCTAGTACATTTATTTTTTATATTTACTGCCATTTTTTTTTTCATTTTTCTGTTTTGTCACGCACGTCGCGGCACTTATTCGCCGCTGCCTTTAACCCTCAGCACCGTCGATCAATCAATGGAAGTCGGTAAATTGCCTCGCCAACACACACAATTATAAGGTCTCCCTCTCGCCCCGTATTGCGGTGGCGTGCCTGCCTCTAATTAAGCAAGCGCGCATAAAGATCAATTCCCGTGAAAGTATTGGCCAGCTTTGCCAGCCCGCAGCAGTGGCAAAATCCTAGCGAAAAAAAAAATCAATCGAAAAGATAAAATGCATTATAAAATCTGGCGGAAACTGGCGGCGCTGCGAGGCCGGGTTTATTTGCTGCAGATTTGGGAGCCACGCCAAATGCTTATGCGATTTTAGGTCCATTTAGGAGGAGGAGGATAAAAAGGCGTCAGTCGGGATTTTAGGTAGCATTTTGTGAGCGCTTTTAAAGCAGCGTCCTAAATGGGGTCCGTAAAATGCTCTCGCATGCGCTTATAGCTGCTGCAGCTGCTCCCTGCAGCAGCTGCTGCTGCTGCTATTGCTTCTGCGGCTGCTGCTACTGCTGCTTTGTGTTGCGGCTACAGTTGCTCCTGCTGTGCAAAAGCATCATAGGTTATTATTATTATTAAATCACACCAGACTGGCCACGTAGGAAAGGAGAAACTCCATGAGGTTAACAGACCCCCACGCAACCAGCCCAGCGGGTAGAGAAAAAGGTTGTGATGACTGAAACAATATTATACAGTATGTCCTACCATAAACAGCAAGTACGAAATCACCGAACGGACACCCCGCTACACACTACTTTTGAGTGCAGTTTTCTTTTAACAACGCTCCATAGCTTCTTAATCGACTCCACATACCTGCTCCATAAAACTCAACTAACTACTTATGTAACTTAAGCTTAGCAACAGTTTCCAGCCCTAGGTACTTAGCCTGTCATTAAAATTTCTGCTAATAGTGTAGCCTGGGATCATTGAATGTACAGTTTCCATAACCTCTTTGTCTGAGGCTAAAATGAGCAGCCACTGCTGTGAGGAGGTGGGGGGGATAATGTTATATCTTATGCTGTAGCAAATACTCTCGATAACCTCTGCGCATTTAAGTGCACAGTACAGTACTTTGCCGACTTTTAACAATAAGCATCTGTTATCTTTGCTAATCCATCCTTAACTTCACTCACAAATCTTCCACATCTTTTCGATTTCTTGCCATAGCATAAGTTATAGTCTGACCATTTTATGAAGGCGGTTCGGTCGTTGTCAAATTCCTCTATGGCGGTGCCAATTCTATGTGTATATCTGAGATTTTGTTTGGCCCATATCTTAGCCCCGCCCACTAACTGCATATAGAGAAATCTCAGAAATATCCATTGAATTGGCCCCGCTGTAGAGGAATTTGACCACGACCGAACCGCCTTCATAAAATGGTCAGACTATAGTTCAGTTCTATAATATATTCATATCCGGACTCTGAGGTGGCCAGTCCATAACCTCTAGTTTCTCTCCTTGAGACAGTTCACAACCAGCTCGGCTTAGGGCAAGGGGCAGTATCCTGCACAAACACAAAAGCATCAGATAAGAATTTTCTAGCACTGGCACAACATGTTTTTCTCTTAAGTTTTGTATATTGTAGCATTAATTTTGGTGCTTAGATGCTCAAGCGAAAACATACCTGAGGCGCCCATCATACCAACAACTACTTAGCTTTCTCCTCCGAAATCAACTCTTTTTTGTTTTATACTTAGAATTCATAGGCTCAACATTTCAC
>LQNS02278096.1:20686499-20698352 GCA_001587735.2 Parhyale hawaiensis | reverse complement strand
TTAGATGCTCAAGCGAAAACATACCTGAGGCGCCCATCATACCAACAACTACTTAGCTTTCTCCTCCGAAATCAACTCTTTTTTGTTTTATACTTAGAATTCATAGGCTCAACATTTCACTTCGTCACGTACTGTTTACCGTTCCTTTTAAGTACATTTAACATAGAATCATGACTGCAAAACAAGGGAGTCCGGGGCAAGTTTGACTGGGGTCCCAGAATCATAACGAAATGCACTTAGGTACCATATTTTTATGTACCTGTTAAGAAGAATAGCTTGATATCCAGTAAGTTTAATTTTTTCTCTCGAAGTACTATTGTACCAATTAAGGGGCACGGCAAGACTTTGAGACTTAGTGATATATCTATCTCTCTGGAGTAGATTTCTTTCGAAGTTAATCTTTTTTTTTACTTTGGATTTTTCTTCTTGATCCAAAGAGGGGCCTGCTTGGCTGGGGGCCTGGGACCATCGCCCCAATACCCTCACATTAATCTGGTTATGTGAAAAATGTGAAAAACCTTTTGCACCAATCATCTTCTGACTACATCACATGTTTTTCACGATCATTCTTATCCTTTGTTAATTATGCTAATAAGCGGCTTTTTCTGAGGGTTCTTGCAAATAGCTCCTTTCATTTAACCGCCTAGATGAAGTTTATTTTGCAACCTTGGTGTAATTTCTCATTTTGGCAAAAATATGTTTCCCGATTATCTAGTGTACGTTTTCCATTATTTTATCTTCTACTGTACTTTTTCGACATCGGCCAGGCTACTTTCTGTCTCCATAAGTGAGCTTCCTATTTTCATCGTAGGGAGTCAAAATTCTGCTAACAGCATTTTTCCAACGTTTTACCTTAGCAACTATTTTTTAACAGGGTGATTTTCCTTCCTAAGTTTTATATAACTGCATCTATTTTCACTCGTTCCAAGAAATGCTGCAGCGAAGATAAACTACCGACATATTCTTTAGTCTTAGCTTCGTGAATCAAAAACTGGAATTACAAAAGACTGCCACTCATATTTTTCAGGTTGTTCCTTAATTTGAATACATAAAAGAGTAAATTAAGAATAAGTTGAATTATTCCATATAACCTGAGAGCTTGAGACATAGTCTAGTAGGTATATTATATGTCTACGAACAGTCAAATTCTCAGAGAAATTCCGCCGTTACTTAAACAGTTCACGGATTATTATTATTTTTTTAAATTATGGATGGCATCTGCTGCTGATGCTGACGTATATTTTGGTTCAGAAATGGATGATCGTTACTAATCTTACTTCTCTCATATAGCACCACTGTAGTGGCTAGATGATCGGAGTCCATGATATTTATGCAATAACAAAGAGAGCAACAAAGAAATAATAACAGAGCCTCTCAGAGATTTTGTTTACTACGGCTCTCGTAATATTTTTCGTTCATCAACCGCTCCATTCTTTTATATAACCAATCAACATCAACTTCGTAGGCAGATAATGGAAGCCTGTAGTGATATCATCCGTGGCGGTCTCAGCCCCGTGATCGGCCTGTTTAGGCTTCTTTTTCCCTCTCAGGAAAGGGTTAATAGAAGCATTAGTGAATGCCTTTAGGCGCTAACTGGCGGACGCCTACGAGCCCCTCGAGTCGACTGCGTTGTTGATTACTCTCTCCTGCGGGTAGACTGGGGCACATCGCTGCTCTTCTATGTTTGCTGAGGGTAATCAGTACCACTCACCACAGCCTGATGTTAGAGTAAAGTTGTCGAAAGTCTCCTACCCGCGATGCCATTCATTCTCGACAGGCAAATATAGAGTCTTGCCATCGCTCATCGGTGCAGGCATTCACGCATGAAATAATTTACCGTTAGAGACGATTGTTTTAAAAGTCGCTTTGCGTAGCACAAAGGAGGCAAAAGAAGCATCCTTATAGTAACCGTCCAGCGATTCATTTCATCTAACCAGGATTCTTATTGGTGATTTAGTCTGGGCCTTATTAGCGATTGTTCCCCTGTTAGCTAGATGAGAGTGGAGAGATTCCTGAATAATTTGAATTGTCTTCAGGGCCTCAAGCTCGGAACCAAATAATGAGGGGTTGCTGTTTTTGTACATCATTTGTGTAATGCCCTCTGGGTGCAGAGCATGAGCTGCTTGCGGAGTTTTAACGCTATAACCCTTTATGTTGCACGTATAGGTAATATGAGCTATATCATATAATATTGTATTCATCAGATAATCATTTAAAAGCCAAGCACTTTACAACACCGCAGTTACTGAGTTTAAATTAAACGTAGGTAATATGTCCTATAAGTTTCATTGCAGTTTTTTGTTCGATCTAAATGTTGGTCGATATCGCATAAGGAAGCAACGCTCTTGTAAAGGTATAGGGAATAAATTTGGCAGGATGCGCCGCTGTAAAGTTGGTTACTTTACGTTTGAAAGCTGTTTTATTATTGATTTCATTGATTATTACTGTTTTCCCGTATGCGTTTTACCCATGTTCTAATCGCTTTAAACAATCATCACAAATTTAAACATTTTGCACCCGTTTCAACCACACCTGTATAACAGTTAATCATTTTGCAGAACTATTTGAACAGTTATGCAAAACGTTTAAACACTGTTTATGACAAACTTGTATTACAGAATTAAAAAGCTTGGTAATAATAATGAGATCAAACAATATTTTAATGATTGCAGTCCAACTGAGCATACATAGGTACTACAGCCTTCAGCTGTTAAACTGTTAACAGTTTAGACGTTTCGCATAACTTTTTAAGCAGTTTTGCATATTGGTTAACTGTTATTCAGGTGAGGTTCAAACGGGTGCAAAATGTTTAAATTTGTGATGATTGTTTAAAGCAATTAGAGCATTGGTAAAGCGCAAACGGGAAAAACAGTACGTACTAATAAGTAATCTTTATAATCAGTGTCAATCACTTTATTGCAGGACAAGATTCTGTCAATTTTTGAAACAATATAAATCTTATATGAGTGCAAGTTGGTGCTCTGAAAAACCATAACTGGTACGTGAAGTAAAAAAATTTTGCATGAATTCATGCAGTATTTTAGAAGTAAAGAATTTTTCAGTATTTTGAACCGTTCTCAACCGCAAATCTCTTTATTGCAGGTCTCTGAAAATGCCCGGAAAAAGAGGCTTGACGGCTACTGAAAGGAACGGATTGTTCTAGATCGTACAGAAGATTTGTCTTCCATAGCTAGGTAGAGATAAAAAAATAATTTTTCCTCGTGCCTGCGGAACCCCAACACCAAACCCAAGAAAGATAAGAACACGAACCCTTTCACCTCTTAATGTTCGAAAAATGAACAGACAAGTCAGCAAGCGTCCGAACAGCATCAGCGCTGCCATATTGACAAGTTGACATCATTCCTTTGTCCAGACAATGTTTTGAATGAATTAGCGAGGAGCATTATAGCCTATCGCTAGGCCTCCGTTAAACAAAACCAGCAAGGACCAACACATTGCTTGGGCATGAAAGTACGTGTAAACAAAATGCCAAAATGTGCTTTTTACGGATGAAGCTAGAGCTCCTTTTGATGGCCCTGATGGAGCCTCTATTCCAATCGATTGCGACGCCGAAAAGGAGGTGGAGGCGTTAAGTTTTGATGTTTTGGCCAGTATTATACGCGACGAGCATCTCTGACTTTGCCGAGTACCAGAAGGTGTCAAACTTTGAACATTTATCTCCATGGCGCGATGACCTACAATTGCCATGTGGCCATTATATGATGTTCATACTTGACTATGCTCCATTCCATTCAGTGAAGGTTACCACTTCATTCCTTGAAACTTTGGGCATCAGAAGAGAGCATCTTTTGACTAAGCCACCTTGCTCTGGTGACCTTTATCCCATAGAACAGCTCTAGTCAATTTTGAAAAGGGAGGCTTCGGAAGAAGTCCAATTCACATTAAAAAAAAAACCTCTGGCTGAAAACTGATCTTGCTGGTACAATGTCATCATCTCAAGTTCACCGACTGACTTCCCCAGTAGACAAAAGTTTATTAACGTAATTTCAATGAATGCAAGTCTTGTCAAATAACTTGCTTCTCGAATGCATAGCTATTAAATCTGTTCATTGTTTGTTTTTGTTGTTTACTGAAGTTTCCATTGTGTGAATTAAGTACAATTACGATGCTGAAACACTGTTTATTAACCTAAATGTATATTTTCGTCGACCTGCAATAAAGGGATAAACAGTCAAAATTAGTTCAAAATACAGAACAACTCATAACTTTTAAAATATTGCACAAATTGAATTGAAATTTGGTTAATTTAAGTACCTAGTTATGTTTTTTAACGCACAATTTTCCCTTATGTGAGATATGTATTACCTTAAAAAATATCATAATCTTGACCTTCAAGCGATTTACACAGATTATTGTGCTCACGTATGGTTCTTAATGACAGACGGACTTGTACTTGACGTCGGTCTTTGACGATTGTTTTTGCTAAGTAGATCATAGCAAACGTATCTACTTTATTATTATTGGAAGTTTTTGGACGTGATCCAGATGTTATCATGCACGCCGTCTCGCCTCTGTATAAGCCTCCTTCTGATGATTGCATGCTCTCGGTTCGTGCAGTCATGGACAAAATGATTGAAACTTGTAATAATTGATCAATTTTTACTTTTCAGGTATAACATTGTCTGAAGATAAACGTTGTGTGACTGTTGATCTTTACAAAGAGGAGTTAACAGCCAAGACATCAATGCTTTTATATCAAACTTCCTTTTTTTGGACATCAATCTATGAAAATGAAGGACATGTGTAATCTCTTATTTGCAAATTTTTTCCACAACTGAAAGTACAAGTCATTCTAGTCAATAATTTCACCATTGGTTCTCTGTTTTCTTGTAAAGATAAGCTGCGCCCTGCAATGCGAGCGTCCCTTGTGTACCAATATTGTTGTTCACGTTGTGAATCACGGTACGTGGGCTCTACCTGCCGTACCCTTATGACCAGGGTCGCTGAGCATGCAGGACGTAGTTTTAGGACTGGTCTGCCCCTTTGTTCTCCTTCTCAATCCTCTGTACGAACACATGCCGAACAGTGCAGTGTTGTAGTTTCTATAGAGAATTTTAAAGTCCTAGCAACCATTTCCTACATGTCTGACCTTCGAATTTTAGAGTCCCTCCATATTTTCAAATCAAAACCGCAGCTAAATGATACCCAGAGCGCGTTCCCTCTTGGTATAGCTAATACATAGCATTGTTTGCCCTTTGTTTCTTATTGTATCGATCCTGCTTCTCGTAAGTGAAAGAAAGTACAAATTAGGTATAAGAATAGGCGTTAGATAGTTTTAGTTAGGTTTGCAAAACAGTTCTTTTCCAACAAACTGACTTAGACTTAATTTTTGTAATATTGTTTTTCAGAATTCTTTCCGCTGATGATGGACAGATTGTCCGAAACGTTCGGTTTTATTCATTGGTTGGTACTCAGCTTTTAATAAATGTCGTTACAGACAGCTATTTTAGTCCTACTTTTTATTTTGAGGCTTCGCAGCGTCAATACTGATAAGGTTGCCTGGTGAAATTCGCAGTGATCTGCTAACACGAAGCAGTATGGCAACACTTCGGCGGTAGTGTGAACGGGATTTTACGTACTTATGAATTCATCTTACTGTTTTATTGCTTGTAAAGTATTTCACAATAGTTACAAGTAATTTCCTAACTCGAGAAAGAAACGGAAACTTTCATAACATCATTGTATTTTATTGTAGACGGATTTTAGACGCGCTAATTGCTGCAGCATACGCGTCAGAAGCAGTCGACGGAGCGACTTGCTTGCGGAGCAAAGGGAGCAATTAAGGAGCTCTCATTAGACTCGTCTGTACACAGATGCTCAGCAGCGATAGCTGTTGATTAGCACTTGATGAGCCCCTGATGTTGCTCTTGCCTGCTAGGGCTGCGCTCTCGATGTGACACGCAATCTCAAGTACGGTGCAACAGCTCCTGTATCGCTCGCCTGTGAGCTGACGCTCAGAGTTGGGCGACATTTACAGAAATGAAGAAACTGGGCCCGTTGCACAGAGGATGCTCTAGTTATATTAGTTAAGATGCTTCCGATTGGGAAAATAATCGCCACTGTAGTTAGTTTTTTTTTACGCTGCATATGTGGCGAGTCACTGTGAACGTCAAAAGTGACATAGATTAAGTTGTAGTTTTTTGGTTCAAATAATTAGAACATTTGCGTATAACTCGCACTATCGCGGCCTCACCGTTGCTTGAAACTGCTGACTGCGACTGATATGCAGACATTGTAACACACTCTATTCATCTTCAAGCTTGGTATGAGGGTGCTTGTGACGTTTGCAGGATCATATGCCATTTGTAATCCATTTGAAATTTATTGATTGTACATCTCTGCTATACTCGGAAATAAAAGCCTGTCAAGTTAGCCACATGTCAGGGGTTGCGTGCATTGTGGAGATAACTCGGTGTTGGTTCTTCCTTCGGTCACAAACCAATGCGAACGGAGGCGACCGCACCAGAAGAGGCATATAGCGCGGTCTCCCCAACTTCAGTTTTCTACGCACCTCCATCGAAAACGGCTAGAAACACACGGATCCTCTGCCAGCAGTATGGCATCAACTTTGGTTGATTATGGAATTACTGACTGCAGTCTATTTATATTTGAGTTTATGCAAGTTTTGTTAAAGGCGACTGAGAGATTGTTGTTGATTAAACATTTATTGAGTTTTTCAAGTTAACGGAAAAATTTAATGCATTCGTTATTGCTGGTGCTGTGCGGTAGACCACCGATGGTGTCTTCGACGTTTCGATTAGGGCTGTAATCATCATCAGGAGGTGGTGGCGGTGCCGGAGGTGGTTGCGGCGTTGCCGGTGGTGGTCGTGGTGGTGACGGCGATGGAAGATCTTCCATGCTGACGGTATTGTAGCTCGAGCAGTACTGAATCTATGGGAAAATGGAAGATCCCTCTATGGCTCTGGAATACGAAGAGCGGTGCAAGGTCCCGTCAGGCTTGCTGGCGGTGGGACCAGCTTAGCCAATCAGCTCGCTGATCGGCTTGGCAATTACGCTGGTTGTTGATTACGCTCGTTGTTACGGGTGTTGGTCTACAAGTAGCTGTAGGGTTCTGGCGATGGCTTGGTTGTTGATAGAAGGCTGCTTGAGCTTGATGAGTATAGCCTCTTCTATTTGCAGGCGGATTTTGTCGCTGTTTTTACGCAGTATTTTTGTACGGTTGACTAGGTTTTCCCTGGTGATCTGTTGGTTATAGTTGTTTCTTGCGTGGTTAGCCGGCCCCCCTCCCCTCAGATGCATCGTAAGTCTCCTTGATAGCGTTGTTGTTGTCATGTCGATGTATGAAGCAGGGTGGGGCTCACATTGCCCAATATTTCAAAAGTATTCATACACGGCATTTGTTTGTTGCAGTTCTGGTGATGGTGGATGGCTGTTTTTTATGATCAGCTGAGCGGTATTACGGTTCTTATAGTACTGTAAATGATGAGTTTTAGCTTATCTGTTGGGCTTCTGCAGATAATGTTGTTGCTGATGATGTCCCTTATGACCCGTTCGTCGGTTTTGTAGGCATGCGATATTTGGTTTCTGTAGAAGATATTGACGGAATTTAATTAAGAGGGCAGAATTATCAGATTAGCATCATACGCCAATCACATAATTATTTACGTGCTAACACTGCTAGGTATATACAGTAAATTTTTATCTTAACTCTCCTGAATCTATTTTCAACTTGCCTCGAATGACGGTTTGTGTTGAATTGTAGCAATCTTTTGCTACAATCAAAGTTCTTGAAAATTTCCAACGTTTTCTATGATTAGAAAGTGACACTACGGGATAGATATGTGTATAATTTAACAGTTTTAATAAAACAAATCATATAATTGGTCAATGAAACATATTTTTCCTCTTATTTCTTTAAATAACTTATTAATACGTGTTATCAATGCCACGAAAGCCATATAATATCGACAAAAAAGATTGAAGCGTCTTTAATCAGTCAAAGGTCCCTGCGTAAACACACATGCAGGGGGTACATGGGTTCATAGGTGCCCCGACTGGGAACACTGCTCTAGAATGTTCACGTTGGGTGACTCACACATCACTAACGGGACCTCTTCAAAAATCGTTATGCTATAGTCAACGTATTCTAGCTGTTAGTTACCCACATTACACTTGTAAAAATGGTTGTATTGCTTATCGCATCGCATTGTGTTGCTCAGTGTTACACTGCCAATCCATTGGCGCAGTGAAAGTCACGTACTTACAGCGAGGGCATAAAGACTATACTAGAGTATAGTGTATGTTTGCACCCCTCGGCAAATATCTGTTCGGGCCTGCCAGGCTGTTGTTACGGAAGATTTCATTATACTGCGAGTTGTGGATTTTTGGGAGGACTCTATTTTTTTCGCTGCGAGATGCGTATTGTAGTTCACGAGTACTTTAGTGAAATTTCAGAATATTCATAGCTAATCTTATTTTATAGCTCTGCATCTAGCATTTTTCGTTCAGTCATAAATGGTGAATTATAATTTAATAA
Source organism: Parhyale hawaiensis (assembly GCA_001587735.2). Classification (NCBI taxonomy): domain Eukaryota; kingdom Metazoa; phylum Arthropoda; class Malacostraca; order Amphipoda; family Hyalidae; genus Parhyale; species Parhyale hawaiensis. The sequence goes on along the minus strand of LQNS02278096.1, from coordinate 20,689,834 downwards.
GCTATTTTAAGATACAAACACATATGCACGTTCGAGAACAGATTCCTTGCTTATAGTTTGAATACATTTTTAAAATTTAGACTGTTGAAACTAGTATGGTGTTTCGGTATAGGTATCTGTCTAAGAGGAATATTCCTGAGGTTGCTTCTAAATAGGTATTGACAAGTAGATATCTTACTTTAACCTTCTCTTAAATTAATCAAAACAATAAAATAAACACGTGTGTTTATATATTTATATAGTATGTTAGTAAAAGCAGGTAATAAATTCTCTTTTAAACAAGTTTAAAAGAGAATATTTATATAGCTAAATATATATGTATATTCACTTGTGGACCTGTGCCTGAAAAAATTCAAGCAATAATTGATATGTTTGCTTAAATATATTCCGGTGCGGAAGGACTCGGAAGGGTCGGAGCGGAGGCCTTGGACCTGTGAGGGTGACTCCTCATTTTTGTGGTGGCCTCTATACAGTCTCGTACTTTTTTCACGTGCGTCTTCCATAGTGAGAGGCAGAAGTAAAATCTAGAGTAAAACACTGCAATAATTGAAACTTGAATGCAACTCCAGTCAGTTTACATGCAATGTGAGCGTACCGTAGCTCAAATATTTATTTGATTGAGTGCTGCAAGTTTAGCCTATGATTCTTAAGAGACCGACACGAAATCAACAATATAATAAACACCATCATGTGTTTATTTGTTTATATATTGTATGTTTTGGGTCACGCTCTTAAAGAAATAGATAGGCGTAAAATAGGCCAGGTTGCAGACTTTGTAATTAGGTTGCGTTTTCATGGAGATCGATGGCTAGGCTGTAGCAGATGGCGAAAGCTGGATCCCTATTATTCCTTCATCTCAATGCTTGAAACACTTCTTGAAATCTTAGTCTGATGTAGCCTGATTTTCATAACGTTTTCTATAGATCGTTAAACATATGTTTGCTCTCAGTTTATGACGTATAAATTCAGTAGCTGATCAACGAAGGGCAGACGAAGCGATGATTTCTCACGGGCAGTAGACATTGTTTTGTTACTTGATAATGTAATATTTTTTCCCTCATGTTACCTAAGGTTGGGGACGATTGCGTTGCTTAGATGAATTGAAAGAGAATGTCCTTATCTCTTATAACACTCTGAGTTGGCTATTGCAGCTTATCCTTCAAAAACATATTAGCAACAAAAGCATGTTAAATGAAGACGGGTCTTCAGCAATCCCTCGCTATCATTTTTGATACAGCGGGTACTCCAGTCTACTTATATTTCATAGGTGTAAATGTGCGCTCACTTACACCACAGCTAAAATTTCTATTTGTCAGGCTCATGTTATTTCACGAACAAAACGTGCAAGATAGTGTCGGACAAATTCTTGCTGATTATGCAAGTCTGGTTAACACCACCGGTCTTGAGGAATGTGCGTCGTTGTTCTTGAGGAGGCATTACTTTGATAGCCTACACATACTTGACGCTCCACTCCTTAGACTCCTTAGAAGTGAGCTCTAACACGAATACAATGTCAATAAAATGAATTGCAATTAACATAAGGACCCCAAACAAACAAAGAGCAAGCTGTTGACGAAAAGAAAGCAATTATTAGCAAAAAATAGAAGTACAGGTATATGAAGCTTAAGCCATCGATAAGAGATATATATAACGTTCATTATTATTAACAATTTTACGTCATTTTGATTTTCTAAGACTATTATTGTCGTTCATTGATGACCTAGGTTGCCAAATTTACATTTTATCATAAAGAATACATTCATTGCAATATCATAAGCCATTTTCGATGCGTGTGGTTCTTACATTAATAAATAAATCAGCTTTATCCTGGACGCATAGAAATTTTCTACAAATGCATGAGTTACTACTTATCAATAGAGGTGGATCGGAAATAATGAAAGGCTTGTATCATTACATGCTTCATTACATTACAATTGCTTGTGTGACCCTTGTTTGGTAACAGTATGCGCTGCCATCGGCTGCACGTGTTAGATAGTATGTAGCCTGTGCCATTACGGATCACATTGACTTAGGATTTATCAGATTTTTCTATTGTGGTCTGGAAACTGAGTGTGCATTTCCTTGTCCTGACATTGAGACAGTGAGTATGTGCTTAAGCTAAGATATACTTGTACTAGTCGACCTCGGCACATTCCTGAGCGTAAAACAACTTTTTGATATTTTATCTTTCAACTGTACTCCATGAGTTGACTAATATAAGCTCGCCTAATTTCTCCAGTCTCAGGGCAAAGGAACTATCGATCGGTTTACCGGTTTGGACGCACCTCACCGCTATAGGTATATATATATAAAATTATGTATGCATGGTATACAATTTCGGAGATCGTTAGTTAAGAGCTACTTGAGGATGAATCTTAACTTTTTTTTAACTATAAAATGCCCAGCGTCATCCGTAGAAAACTTGTCAGAGAACACTATACCTACGATAAGCCAAACCTTTATTTAAACGGTTAAGGTTGGGGAAGAGAAAGCCTAGGGCCATTACCCCAGACTGGGCAGGGGTGCCGTGGTCTGCAGGGAGGGCGAGTGGGCGGGCTGGTAGACGCAGTGCAGTCATTTTGCAGAATACCACCTAATCTGGCTAATAGTTGTCTAAAGCGATGCGCACTTTTGCTCCAGCCTTTCTTTAAACAGAAGCCACTGAGTGACGGAGTGATGAGGCCCTCGCTCCTTGGGGGGATATTAAAGTGGAGGACGGGGTGACCAGGGGGCAGGGAGGAGTGAGAAAGTGCATCGACTGGGGAGGAGTGTGAAAATAAGGGAGTGGGGCAGGAGAGTGAGGACGAGGGAGTGATATGATTTGAAGGAAATGGGCGTAAGAGGTAAGTGAAAAGTGTTGGAAGAGGCGAACGAAGGATGGAATGGTGGCAAGGATGAGAGGTAAATGGAGATGAAGGCGATAATGAAGATTTCGGTTTCCCATAGAGGAAAAAACAATTGAGAGCAGAAACAATGGAGAGAGCCTGTGATTTTATGAGAAATTAGGTTGGAGCGGATGATCTATCAACCATCCAGAGATGGTGTCATTCATAGCGTATTACTCTTCCATCAAGGATACCAGTGCCGGCAAAAAAAATCTTTACACTTCAATGGCAAGACGAGAGAAATGTGAGTAAGTATTTCGTTTGCCCTACCCGACATAATAAAGCGAGAAGATGTTAGTGATGATTAGAGCCCGGACATTGCTTGAAATAAATGCTAAAAGCTTATTCTGCTTAAGCTGCTTAAAAAATGGTAAGATTTTGTAGCGCTTAAAATGCTTGTAAGCGCCATCAAAATATTTGCAAGCGCTTAAAAATTTATGCAAGCGCTTA
>LQNS02278096.1:20634224-20652836 GCA_001587735.2 Parhyale hawaiensis | reverse complement strand
GAAGATGGTCGAATTGAAGATGTTCAGATTTTCCGAAACTTTTGGTTGGATATCACAATAAGATGTAGTTATGATACCGCGTTATCGAAAGCGTTATTGGAACGATTCTGACATAGATATTCGTCCAGTAGTGTCTACAAACACTTTAGTTATGACCACCATATGGCCGTTCCACCCTTTGAAATAGTTAAAGACCGTTTCCGTATTTTACACAGCTTCTCCAAAACCATCGACCTCAAACTTGTCGAAGCTATAGAAATCAAGCGCCAAAATCCCTTTATCAATGTCAAGTACAATGAATCTTATAGTCTACTAAGACTCCAATAGTCAGAATCGTTCCAATAACGCCGGAACAGCCCCACTTACTGTCGTGTCGCCGTCTAGATGCACTACAAATTTGTTGCTGCTGTTGGCCATCGCGATGCCTTGTCTGCAGATATTTTCCTGCTGAACATTGTTGTAGGTCCTTGTATATCTATATCTTGGAATTATTGTATCTTGTGAAATTTATCTCTATATATTTCTATTTCAGATTTTAATAGTCTTGAGAATGGCACTAGTAAGATGCCGAAACGTCGACGTAGATTTTAAATGTTTTGTCACTTGGGCAGTAACTTGTTTTTACTCGAGGATGGTGCTAATTAAACTTAGTGCAAGAGCAAAGACATATTTTAGAGTGGTAGAAAAGCAAAATAAACTTGTTGTGAAGATAAAAACTGATTTATCCTACTTAATAACTTTTAGGAAAAAAAAGACTATCTTTCCAGATTCTGCAATGTGTTGTTGTGGTTCTCACAGAGCATCGTACTCACTCGATCTTCAGACCCGATTGCAACCAAAATTCACAATATCAAAATATCTGCTTTGCCAAAACATGAAAAATTGCATACATGCGTATAATCTTCTCCAGGGCAATTTCCGCTGAAGATCTTTTCATTGTAGAAGACAGAGATAAATAGAACTGGCGACAAACTTTGGACTCATTCGGACATATGGTAGGCGATTAGATGACTAATTTAACGGAACAGTCGACTCCGACTCGGGCGCCAACCGCTTGCAAAACCCAAACATGTCTACTCTATTATTAACAAAGTTACTTCATTTACGTCTATTATTAGCGATGTTACTTCACTTTCGACGGAGGAAAACCCGATTTTGACGACAAGCATAAAAAGTATTATGTAGTTTCCTGTAATAATAAAAATGGTTCAAACAACCAGCTGTGTAACACGCGTTTAGAGCCAGTTTTAAACTTCACAAAGCGTTTGAATGCCATTCTTAATTCATTGTAAATTGCAGAATAGCGCTCAGCTTTTTTGAGTTCTAATTTACAATCATTTGAACTTATGGCAAGGATTTTAATAATTTTCCATTTTGGTACACAGACAGCTACATGCTTATGAGGCAACTGCAAAATGTTCTAATACATTGCGTAAAGGGAGCGAATGACTCTAGCGTGAATCCAACTTCACAAAGTTATTTAGCTGTTAGGATTTTCTTTTTTATAGTATCGCCATGAAATCGTATTGTACGTGCGGTACGCCAATTATACAAAATGGTACACGTTTCACTCCCAATAAGAACACTGCTGTTAGGTAGGCAGACCAATAGGTGTCTTGTTCACCGGCTTTCACTGTGCTCCCATTGTACTTCACCCAAGATTCTGTTCTGACATTTACCGAAAACTGTTTAAGGGCGCTAGCACACCGAATGCGGTTCAGCGAGAAGCTGGCAGGCAGGCTGGCAGTTTTTGAGAAACACGGAATGCATTGGAGCGTGTCCACCAAACAGCGGCAGTTTAGCAGGCAGCTGCCGTCCAGAGCAGCCAGCGCTGGCGGCTGGCCGGTGCGAACGATTCCCGCTCTAACTGCTGCTGTATGCCTTGCCAGACGTACGATACAGGGCTGCCACTCTTTAGGAATTTTCTCCATCTCTTAGGAATTTGAGAGGGTTCCAGGAATTTTCAGACCAATTTGGGGAATTTTTCCAAACCAAATAATTAGGAATTACGTAAATAATTAACTGTTACCTGTTGCCACATACACTGAGATAAGCATAACGTTTTTATTTATATTCTTTTATTACTATCTCAACAGAATTTTCTTGAGATTAGGGAAAGTCTAGAGCTCCTATTTGGGAAATTTAAAAAACTCCAAGTTTCATCGCTGGACTGCGTTCAGAGTCCACCAGGACGTTGATCGCAGAGGTTTTGTGCCAGGTGCGCACTGATGCTCTGTGTTGCCAAATGAAATTAGGACTTTCCTGCAGAAAAAAATTGAAAAAATCCGACAGCTGCAGAAAAAAATCAGTATCTAGTTGCAAAGAATGAGGGGAAAGATTATAATCCACCGATCTCTTGTTGAATTACAGTTCCAATGCAGTTTCATCATTATTGACAGACAAGCTGTGCATTCTGTACGGGGGCTAATGTCTTGTCATAGAAATCCATAAATTGAATGTAGTTGTTGGCAATATTTGGTAGTTTGAAGGTTTTGTAACATTTACTGTGCCTCTTTAGGCTAACTTTTTACAGTAAGAATAGCTCATAGCATAGGCAGTTTCATTTTGTTTCTAACCTTATTTTCACGGCGTTCATGCTGCTGAATAACGCTCGACTTCGGCATTCGAATGGAGTAAAATTAGTTTTAAAGCAAATGTTGCCACATCCTTAAATTGGCTTCCTCCAGAACTACAAAAAATTAATGATTTGCCAGTAGTGATATCATTAGATTCATTCAGTTACAAGCGAAATTTGCTATCAGTAGTTAAATTTTCGTTGCAATAAGCAACTATAACATTCTGCACTACGTTTGCAATGCGATGTATAACTTAGTATCGGATTCGGTATTTTTGCACAAGTCGTCCAGAAGATCACAGGAATCGAATGTTGTTTGGCAGCAAATATACATGGCTCACTTGACTTCTACCTTAGTTGTCTCATTTTTAACAATATATATAACTCGTAAAAGAAGTACTCTGTCATGGACTTGCGAGTTTGTGCTTTTCGTTGAACTTTTCTGGGTACTACGCTCTATCTTTACTCATTAGGAGGCGAAGGATATGCTGAATTGATTAATAAGTTTAACCAGCACTAAGAATAAGGCTCATAATTTGATAGATATGGCATTGCACTGAATAGCTCCTGCACTGACGAATGACGCGAAAGCGATAACTCGATCTATCTCACAATGAACGAATTTAATACAAGTTTGGTACTGTCGGCAGAGTTATAATTTCCCTTCAATGCTGCAATAATCAACGAACGATAATTTTATCGCAATTGTGCCTTACGTTGTGTCAATAGCATTAAATTCACCATATTGTGTTGGATAAGTCAGAAAATGTCACAAATGCTAAAAATTCAAATTTCCTTCTGTTTTCCTGCTGTATGCAAAACCAATTTTTGGGTGCTAGACCTCCTAATATTTAACATAAAAATGCTAAACTGGCAACACTGCCAAGCTGCACCTTCGCACCAGCTATACTACTCGTGGTGTGTAAGGCATACTGCCTGCCTGCCAGCCTGCCCGACTGCCTACCAACTCAACTGCGTTTGGTGTGCCAGCGCCCTAAGGGTTTTCGAAGTGTTCCGCTGAGCGGATATGACAGTAATTGAGGACGCGCAGAACTTTCATAAACGCACCTCGGCTCCAATGTCTCGTGTCTCACCATCATCAGCTTTGTAGCCGAAAGTTATTTCCCAATACGAAAATAAATTTTAAACTGCATTAAACGACAATATTTGAACTAAAATATTTGTCTAATTAATCAAGGATATCATTTGTATATGCTGCGATGCTTAGAAGACATAAAGACTCCAGGACTGATTCATTCTAAAGGTATCATGTATTATGGAATAATTTTCAAGTTTTTTTGTTTCAAAGCCGAGCTTTTGTGTCACGATCATGGCGTAATGTAGGGAGTCAGGTGGGTTGACTTACATGTGAGCAATGCCAAAAGCTAGAATTAGCTGACCATTGAAAATGACGGAGATGAATTTTGTTTTCTGTCCACGCAAAAAGAGGCTGAAGGAGTAGAGTGATAATAATTTTTTTAAGCTGTCTGCTGGGTTGAGTGAGATTTGAAAAATGGCAAAAATCTTGAGTTAGTTGACCATAAAAAATGACGGCGTTGAATTAATAACTCCACCCAAAAAGAAGCACAAGTTGAGCTTTTCTGATGGTCAGGTGGGTTGACTGCGATGTGAAATATGCCAAAAACTCTAGAGTTAGCTGGCCATCAAAGATGACGGCATTGAAATTTGCCCCCGGCGCGGGTGATGGTCCTACGCCACGAGGCGTTCTAACTGCTTAGCTACTAATGAAATCGAAGCTATGATATCTAAAGTATCTCTTGGCGCTCTCACAGATACTGATTTTCCCTTTCTACCTACGTCAGAATTTATTGTTCTCATTTAAAGAGGCGCAAACAAAATGAGTTATCAATGAAGGGGTATTATCATAAATTCTTCTCCAGCATTTTTTATGCCGGATGCACTGTGTAGTACAAAATAATGAAATGCTGGCATAAGTTCGTCTGTAACAGATACTCTTGGCCGCGGAAGCTCCAGTTCTCCCAGTTTCGTCGATTCCAGTAACAATTTATTGTGTGAATAAGCCATGGCTTTCCTACCTTTGCTTCCCAAACCCGACGTGCCAGTCCTTCGCTCAATTTTCAACTTATAGAGCGACTGTGAATCTTTTCATCATTAGAACTCCATTGCTGCAGTTAAGCACGACTCCAGACAATGCCTTGTAGATCATCAGTCCTATTCATCTCTCTCGAAGCGGAGGCATCTTCCGCATTTCTACCATAGCTGTAGTTTTCTCTCTCGCGCATTTACCAATAATGGCGGGGCTCTGTCAGCTTCACACTTGAGTTAATTTTTCCCAGCCTTTTGTGGCTGAATTAATTGAATGAAAAGCGCCACAGTTTGGCGCGCTGATGGGACAGGACGTGTCATGCCCTCCCAATGAATCCCTCATTGTATATGTCTCAGTTTGTTTTGTAAAGGAGCTCAATGTCGAGCCCCACTTAGGGCAGACACCCCGCTGCTGCAGGGGTAAACACACCCTGTTTTGGGGTATTGTTCTCGGTATTATGTACCCTTGGAGGTATTGACCTCGCACTGCGTGAGGCCAAGACGACACTGTACTCTGACAGAAAGTGATCTAAGCGAGTTGAGTAGCTAACAGATCAGTACTAAAAATCTTTTACTCTAGCGATGTTTGGGTGTATATTGGTCATGTATCAAGGAAAGCCCCGCTCTACACTACATGGATTTCTCCGTATGAAATATCCGTGTAAATGAGGTCTACAGTATATGTCCTGCAACTTTAATTTATAAATTTGGATTGTTGTAGTTCAAATCTGCATAAGGTATTGTAGCACTGACTTTCTCATACCTGCATGTACTTTAGATTTGATGCTACAAATGTTGAAAAAGTTTAAAAATTGTATTCACTTGTTATTTGTTACTTATTATTGAGTAACCTTTCCACTCATACGGTCCCGTATGCAGTGATTTCCAGGGGCCTTTGCTATAGATTCAGTGTTGCTCCGCTTTTTTCAATAGATATATTTGAAATTTAAGCTGCTTCACTGTAATTTTGAGTTAATTCCGCTGGTGCAGGATGAGCGTATACATATATGAAGACATATTTCCCCTCACATTCCAGTATGGACAAAGATATGGTAGGTTTTCAATATCACATAAATGTACGCTGTAGTTGCCCTATGGAAATAACACGTGAAATTGTAGTCTTGCCGTGTACTAATTTTTATCATATTGAAACATGGAGCGCAGTTCCCTTAGACTTTGTTCCTTCTGTTTTGTGTGTGTGTGTCTCCCTCTCTCTCTTTACTACCGTTTCGAGAGAATAGACAGCTGGATCACATTTTCAAAGTGCTGTAATAAGAGCTTTGCAAGGCCACAATGTTGCACTCAGTAAAGTTTTAGGATTGTTTTAGTATAGACTGTGCAGTTATATAGGAATATTCTAACTTTGCTTTATAACACCGTCTCACTTCCCAATATGAATATAGAACTTTAAGCAATTTATTTTAGAAAACTTTGGGACAGTTAAAAATTTGAAGAAATGTTTTTACGCATCTTCGAAAGTTGCGTTGCTGTCGCCAACCTTTCTATGTTGTTAATTTTCTTAGCCAATATTGTACGAGAAAAATGCTAAAATCTTATTGAAATTTTCACTTGGACAGCCATTACGGCTCCTAAAACATCGTGTGGCAATTAAGCCGTCGAGACCGCATTACGCTTTTCTAAAAAATATATATATTGCTTATCCAGTTATGGCAAATTGTGACACCAAATGGTACAAGTGGCTCAAAAATTGCGTTTGCCTTAACATCCCACTTAAAAGCACTAAATTTGCTGTGAAACAAGAGACTGTAATAAATTAGCTTGGTAAAAACATGAAATTACGTTCCAGCTAGCCTCTATAACTGACTCCATGCATGGCTTGTTACAGCACATTTTAAGTCTCAACAGGTACAAACAGTAACGAGCAACTATCTTTCTTTTTTCGAATAATATGAAGGATACATTATTTTCGAATTAATTTATGAGCAATCTAGAGAGTACTTCGAGAGTACATACCACCGACAAGCAAGGCAACGGTAACGGAAAATTCAAATTGGTTCTGAAACCATGATCTTCGTCGTATCAACGCCAAAATCTAATCATTTGTGCCTTCTGATTGTATTAACAACTCCTGTTTTTAATGAAGCATAAAATTCAATACGGTGGAAAACAAACGAACGGACAAATCATTCAAAGAATTTGGTCATTTACTCTTCGTATTATACCTAACAACTCATATAAATTTCATGAAAATCCATCCATTACTTTCCGAGTTATAGCCGTAAGAAAAAAGGACAGACAAACATACAGATGGATGGATTTTCACCAAAAGGTTATCCTCTGCTGCTGTTAGCATGCCTATCAATCCCTGTAAATTTTGTGAAGATCGGTTCAATACAGTACTTTTTAAGTAATCTTGGTGACAAACAAACAGACGGACAAAGAGAAAGACAGACAGAGAAGCACTACAAAAACATGACCTCCTTGGCGGAGGTAATAATTATATCTTTTACCTCTTCATCTGGCTGTTACATAATTGCCACACTAGTATTGATTTCCGCTTCTTGTGGCTGTTACGTAATTACCACTCGCCATACAGCAATTAAGCAGACTTACAGAAGCTCTGAACTAGGCAACCTTCCACTGACCTTGGTATTAAATGTTGTATTAACTTCACATTTTCCACCTTGAAGTTGACACATGTAAAATAAAGTGAAGCTTATATGCATTCCTGGCGGAGCCGATATATTTGTACTTGAATGATATTATGAAAACTTTGATATCAATGGAATTAGCTTAAATTTACAAGATTCTTTAACTATCTAGTATCTATTTACATTAATGCACTTGTCACAAAATTCGTAGTTTGTTTAGTCTCTGATTTCAAGTGGCTGTCATTATGCATCGACAGCAAGGAGCTGATGCGCTCTATTTTTTACTTTCCTTTACCAATTTATTCGCTTGATATTCAATCAATCAACTGTAATATTCTGGGCCCTTTCGGCCTATAGTACACCCTCTTCAAAAACATATGAATTGGTCATTCTATGAAATCAGGCATTCGGTCTTGAGTACACCGTTCATCAAAAAGCTAGCTAAAATTAGGCAATTATTTACAACATAACCGTCTCAGTACACCCTCTCTAAGAAAATATATAATTCGACCATTTTCGAAAGTCAGGCATTCGGTCTTGAGTACACCGTTCATCAAAAGCTAGCTAAAATTAGGCAATTATTTACAACATAACCGTCTCAGTACACCCTCTCTAAGAAAACATATAATTCGACCATTTTCGAAAGTCAGGCATTTCGTTTTGAGTCTTGAGAACAAAATAAAAATTTTGTCATTTTTCACCAAAGCTTTCCCAGAAGGTTTATTGTCTTTCTTCATTCTTTCGACTACGATACACCTTCTTAACATTTTGTAATTTTCTTCCATAGAATTGCTGAAGGGGGTGTACCCAAGTCCGAATGTTATATATAGAGAGCGTTTAAATAAGTGAAGGTTTCTTCATTCTTTCGACTACGATACACCCTCTTAACATTTTGTAATTTTCTTCCATTGAATTACTGAAGGGGGTGTACCCAAGACCGAATGTTATATAGAGAATGAAGGTAAAAAAAAATCTTTTTTATTTAGATCACGAAAATTAAGTCGAATTTATTTGTAAATAAACTAAATTGCTTTTAAATAATAGCCAATAAATATGGTATTGTGGATACGGAATTGTACAAGAGACGATTGAAAACTCAACAATATTTATTTGGAAAATTCAGTTTATTGTAGCAGTTTTTTGGAAGAAGGGTGTACTCAAGACGAAGGAGCTTGTATATTGAAGCTCCTTGCTCAAGACCGAATGCCCGACTTTATGAAATGACCATTTCATAAGTTTTTTGGTGAGGGTGTACTGAGGCTGAAATGACGTAAAAAATAGCCTGATTTTGCCTTTTTATAAGGTGGAAGGTGTACTATAGGCCGATTGGGCCATATTCTGTATAATTGAGACATTTTGCATCGAGCATCTTTCGACTTGTTCTTAAGCTTCCACGTCGTAATTATGTGCTGGATACGACGCCAAGAGGCGAATTTGATGACAGCCTTAACGGATCGTTCTTCACTAGTTATTTTCCTGAAGTATGAAACATTAGGAGTCTCGTGATGGCAATTGATGACTGTACCTAGTGCAGATCGGACTAACATACTCACTTTTAAATTCTCAAATTCCCTTTAGTTTACCAGCTGCTTATTTATAAGACAACAGTACCCAAACAACTCGCGCTCACTGCTCATACACAAACCGCCGCTTCATGGGGATTTGATAAAGACTTTCCTATTACTCAGGAGAGAGCATTGTGTCGTACGAAACCGAGACCAATGAATAAGCGGCTTTAGTATTCTCTGCGAGTGATACGGTAGTGCGTGTATGTGTGTGAGTCTCATTGTGTCCTCACCACTGACGTATTGTGGTCCCTAATGAAATCGTGGCACATGCGCATGGTATTGAGGCTGAAACTTACCAACAGCCTTATGGCGAGTTCACATTAGCAACTTTTGTTGCCGTTACAGCCCGTGGGCCAACAAACGACGTCGCTACTCTGACGATTGACAGAGCCAGAGCAAGCGACGCTAGAATGCTCTAGGTTTTATTTTTGACGCTGTCGATACGAAATTCGGGTGAGCTTCATTCAAAGAAACGTCCGAATCACTTGCTTTTGAAAGATAACTTGCACATAAAACAATTTTGTTTGCATATATAACCACTTCCTATGTCTCGACTAAGGACAGTGCAGCGAAAATATTACACATTCTTCACAATTTCACAGTAATGCACGAATCACGCCACAGTCATGACGCCATAGCGTATAACGTAGGTAAACATTTTATCGTGTGCATGTATTATTCTGTTACGTGCTAAAACGTAATAAAATGATGGCATATAAGACAGGTTGGTTGGCTGAACTAAATTTTTAACGGCAAAAGAAGTGCTTATATGTGCAAATTCTTATTGTTTTATATCAAAATTTTATAGTCAAACCACTCGGTTAAGGGATTTTATAAAGCGAACCTAACCTAAAAGTTCTCTGTTTTGTAAACGAAAGCTGCTAGACATCTAATGACATTTTACTGGTAAGACATTACTAATGATTTAAAACTGGTTATTCTGTTTCTGCCGTTTGATTGCTGTGCATGCAGAACATAGACAGTTTAGACCGAACCTTTTGTACTAACGTAATAAATTATTACACACTGCTGTTCTGCCGCCCGGCGGCACTATCGTCTCTCACGACGATTTTGCGTTCACGTAAGCTTTCCTGCGCGCGCCACCACTAAAACAAACACTACCTAAGCAAACCTAACCTAGCCTAATCTAACCTACCCTTACCTAACCTAACCTCCTTACCTAACCTTTTAACCTAACCTAACCTAACCCACCCAACCTAACCCAATCTAACCTTTCTAACCTTACCTAACGTTACCTAACCTTACCTAACCTTACCTAACGTTATCTAACGTTGCCTAATGTTACCTAACGTTACCTAACGTTACCCAACATTACCTAACCTAACCTAACCCAATCAGCTCTCCATTAAACGCGATTGAAAATGTAGGTAGTTGATACAAGTAGACTCGTCACTGCAACCAATTTGCGCTACAATTCTATAGTTGTTTTGCAAATATGTTGTGGAGAACATTCTACACTGTAGCAACACACTGTTCATACGCCCAGTCAAGTGTGAAGCCCAAGGAGCCTGTCAACAACATTTCCACTGAACGACTGATTGGCTTAAGCGAAACGAAAGTTGCTAATGTGAACTTGGCTTTACTCTTCTCTTCAATTTAGGCTTAAGAGCGCAAACATTTTGTGGACGTAGCCCTAATTCAACGAAAATTATCGATGACCTTTGCTACTGTTTTGGGTTCTGGTTTTGTGTCGCCTACGATTCATGGCCAGGGTTGGCAAAAACCATGTTTTTTTGGTTTATTTGTATTTCTTTTTTTTTTTTGCACATTTTGTTTATTCTAGTTCTAGGAATTTTTAATGAACATTTAATGGATTTTCTGCTTTGTAAACGTGTAGCTAGCAAATCAGCAACAAGGTTAGTCACTTAATTTCAACTTCCTATTGTAGAAGAATGATTTTAAGAAGAAGGGGTAAAGAAAAAGCAGTTAGCAGAGTGCCAGTATTTGATGAGGTTACACTTAATATCCAATCTGCAAATATGCTATGATTTATTATCCCAGTATAAAATCCTTTGAAAAACTTGAAAACTCTTCAGATTACAAACACAGCTGGACAGAACTAACTAGCTATTAGCTAATTAAAAGCAGTGTATTGAACTGAAGAAAGTGAAATAGCTATATGTCTATATCCTTCTCATGAGCTCACTAGCTATCTAATAGTAACTATAATTAACTACTACTTTTGTAAATAAAATATAATAATTACTACAAGCAAACTATTAAATTTTGCAATATTTGAATAAAAAAAAAAAATTGAATAAAAAATCATGTTTTTTTTGTTGGTTTAAACCACGTTTTTTTTATTTATTTGGTTTGAACCATTTGGTTCAAACCAGCCAACCCTGTTCATAGCTGAACAATCTTCGTAGTGCTCTCTACGTAATTCGGTGCATTCAAGTTGAATTGATGAATTTAAGTGAGTGAATGATGAATTGATAATGATGGTGATGAAGAATTTAAGTTAGCAGATACGAAATTCACACCGACCTCACTGTGTCACGGAATTCAGACATTTACGGTCTTGTGGAAAAGACTGGTGGATATGAGTTTTAAATTTAATCACATTATTCATGGATAGAACTGCTTAGACGAGGCGACATAATGATGCACTTGACTAAACGCATGCTTGATGACTACTCGCCATCAACTCACGGCTGCTTTTCTTTTACGTATACTAGGACTCTTTTTAGATTTTTTGTTTCAGTCCAATTCTAATTCTTGTGCTACAAACCTTGCATCAGCCTCCCCCCAAAGAAAAAATACTGAAGTTAGAGAGTGCATTATAGGTTGATTTTGAATTTAATTTTGTTTTTAAGTAATCAGTGGAACCTGGACGCTACTCCTGATAGCAGGGTATTGAACGAAGTGCTTAGATTTTCCAGCCGTGTACCCACAATCAGGCGTCTGATCAGTGTGACTGCGTATCAAGCATTTCTAGCGAATTTAGAAGTCAAACTTAAAATAATTTGATAGCAGTTGAACTAAATAAGGGAATATGGGACACTTTCCACTGGGTTGGCAAAATGATCTAGGCCAAACACACTTAAATTGAATTGTCCGGAAATGCGTAGAGGAACTTTAGCTTCGTTGCTTTGAATCGCGTTCTAGGTGCTAAAAGTAGCCAGATTATATTAATATGGCTGAAAGCTCCATTTTACGAAGTCCGATTGAGTTTACCGATGCCTCATAGGTAATCGATTTAGGGTTAATGCAAAAAATAGGTCGACGTTCGCGCTCTTGTATGAATTTGTGGGAAGTCAAGTGCGTATGGCTTAGATTGACTTTGACGACCCAATGGAAAGCGTCCGTGTATCCAAAGCGCGTTCGATTGGGCAACGAAATTAGGACTTTTGAGGTTTGACTTGTCCGAATCTCCAGACAGGTGCTCTGACTTCGACTTTTAATTCAAGTTTCAGACGTCGACTCTTAATGAGTAACCTGTGGGACTTCAACGATCTTAGTCTTACTCCGTGATAAGGAGATATCGCTCGGCTCAGCATAATCGGTTTGCTTGTAACACCTGCAGCGCGATTCAGAGTAACGAAGCTAAAGTTCCAGTCTGCGTTTCCAGCTTAAATCGACTCTGACCATCCAATCGAGTGTGTCCTTACTATCATTTCAAGACTTTTATTGGGGTATAAGACGGGTCATAGGCCATAGCGTTAGGTTAGTTTGGTAGTTCATCCTATGTTATGGGAACAGCAACTTTGAAGGAAGAGGGGTAGGGAGAATATTTCTGCTTACCATAAACATAGCTAGGCCTTCGAGACGTGTTTTCTTTGTGTTCACTTTACTTTTATCTTTTTTTATACTCGTACTGATATAGATTCATTCTGTTTTTCCTCTTATTTCTAGAATTGCTGTTCCCTTGCGCATTGATCCTCTGACGGAATATACTCGTGCATAGGTGCCACTTTTCTACTGACCTACTACATATATGTTTCTTATTTCATCCTCTGTGAGATCGCCTTTGCTGTAGAAACGAAGGCTTAGGGCCTGTTCGACTGGGCGCTGAAATTAAGCATTCGAGTCTTGATTTGTCCGAAACTGCAGACAGAAGCTTTAAATTAAGTCAGCCTGTATCGTGTTGCAAGTCATAGAAGTAATGCAGTTACGCTGCGCAGGCTGGAAGCTCCATTTTACTGGCAAGATTGAGTTTTTCGAAGTCTCAAGAGTAACCAGTGGAGTGCCAGAGGCTGAAACTCAATTCAGCCTCTTACATGGCAAGACTCGGAGGCTCAGGTTTAGCGACCAATTGAACATAAATGTACTCAATATAACCATCACTGCAAGATGTGCAGTTATGTTTGGATGATTATCCTGTCGGACACTACCATAGTATGTGGTAGTCTATGTACGCCCCCATAGACTACGCCATACAGTATGGTACAGTATATGGTGGAGTCAGTAAATATATCTTAAGATCTTGAATGGAAGTATGTTTGTTGCTGCAATTTTTTTGGTAATACATTGTCAATATCGCAAAGTAAAGTTTTCATTGGAATGTTACTGACTACACGCGTGTTTTTTCTGCTAGTAGTACCGTGCAACAAGTTCTATTTAAAAAAAAAGAAACATAAATAAAATATTGTAGAGCAAGAACCAGTCAGCCACGCGAAAACACCATCAAGTGGAATTATTTTTAGTCATTCGGTGAGCCATGACAACCAAGCGTCCGTTCGCTTCAATTCCCACTTACTATGACTCAAATCGCGGGGTTAATGCGGCTATAACTTGGTCTTATTTTCATGAGGAAGGTGACCTGACAGACTCAAGCGTTCATGCCAAGCCCAGCTTTGGGTCGGTATGTTATTGAGTTTGTGTTTCCTCGGGTAGTTACACTGAACATGTTTTTACATAATACTCGTGCAATCAATCATTCTTGTGCATGTAACAACTACGTGATTTTTTTTTCGGAATCGGTGAACAGTCAAGCGTTTTCATATATACTAGTGGCCCGAGCCGTCATAAATGATGGCAGAAACTTATTACTTCACGAAAACCCCGTTGTCTCCTGTGCTTTTTACTTCTCAGCGAGCTTCTTAAATGGAAATTCCGCATTCTGTCTGGAAAAGTGACATTTTCCGTAGCACCTTCAAACATGTCCGAACAAAGTGATGTAGGCGAGCTCAGATTCCTCAGCTGGAGTTCCCGAGTGCAACGCCCCCTCTCCCCAATCATTATTTACCATCTTCAACACTCGAATTACATCCTATCTTATTTCCATAGAGTGCCGCCCCCATTGATACCGTCTTCATCACTCGAATGCTTCATATAGTATTTCTACTGAGCATGACGGAGAGACGGACCAACGTTGGAGCAAGCAAGCAAGTAAGCGATAAACAACTGTATTTCATTATATTGTGGATAAAGAATGAATAACTCGGTGGACGTTCATCGCCATGCCTAATGTATACAGCCTATAATATGCAAGCATATTGCTCCAAAACTACAGCATCTTCTCGTAACACGCAATAACTCAATGAAAAACACAGTAGATTCAGAAATACAACTATAAATAGACAGTGAAGTGAATAACATTGTTAACATTAGTTAAGATATGGTGGCCAGTCGCATAAAGAGGAGGCCACGCACAGGGAATATTCATGAATACACTCAGCCTGTTCCTGTATACATCATTAGCCTGAAACAGCTCGCACAGCAAAATTAACGAAAAGAAAGTAAGCACGAGTTGCTGCAAATGATGTCTGTGGCTAGCCAACTTTCTTAGCTTTCCATCTCTATGTCGATATTTGATTTGACAACGATTCATTATAGTGACGTATTGATGGGATGATATATTAATAAAAGTGTACTCAACTGATGATTTTCTTTTCATACTCTTCCTATCATTTCCTTGCTGTATCCATTCTTGGGTTCCGCATTTTGCGTGACTTGCTGCATTTCCCTTCTTTCCCCTGTTGGTTGGATCGTCGGCTGTTAGTATTTTTGGAGCCAGCCTCAACTACCGCTACGATTATATACTCTATCGTTGGGCTTATCGACTTCAGCTGGTGACTGTAGAATAGCATGGGAGATTACTGAGGCTATTAAAGGGTCGCCCTGGAGTTGAACTGTATTCAGCAGAGTACACACGCACTCACTCTCTCATACGACACCACTAAGCAGGGGGAGGTTATTGTGTCGTCAGAAGAGGTATTAAGGATAATCCGGGAGCTCTTAAGACTATCACAGTCCCTGGTATTGGAGTCCTACCGCAGGGGTGACCACAAAATGGCTACAGCCCTTAATGTGTCACCTTCTCTCGCTGCTACAATGCAACTGCCCTAAGTAGCTTACATATACTACACGTACGGAATACCAGACAGAGAGCGCAGCAGCTATATAGAGTGTTAGCGGCGTAATTATTTTTCTGCTGGCTAATAATATGGAAAAGTTTTTGCTTTAGTCTTTAACTAGCGTAGCGTACTAGTCCCCCCCCCCTCCCCAAGAAAAAGACGAAAAACTTGCGACGATTGTTCATTGGTAATAAATTCGTTAACTTGGTTATGAGGCATGCGATGAAATGGCCAATTTCAGTTATCAAAAGTGGTGGGCGCTTTCGGTATCAATTCTACTGAATAGCTTAAACCTTTCTTCTAGTCTGTGAGCATAATAATTGGTATTTTAGCCGGCAGTCAAGTATATCTCAAAACATAAAACGCGTCGAAGAATCACCGATACGTAATGTTGTTGCTCCAGTTCACAAATTTTCGCCCCCCCCCCACGATAAACTGCATCATCTAAGGACGAAATTTAGCTAAAAATAATTGTGGGAACGAACGCCCAGTTTTCTTGGTCTCATTTGAAGGGCATGCCTTACTCTGAACTGTACTCCTATTCTTCCCTTTGATTCGCTGACCATTTCCTCAATTTGAGTATTGAGATGTCGGAGCAATGAATTTTAAATGTCTGTAGTATGTAAAAAGTTCAGGATGCATGAGAGGGTAGAGCCACGGACTAATGAAGACACAGACGGACAGCTTCGATGCGCAGTTCAGCTCTGCATCGACCTTCCTATGACGTCATCATTCAGACATCAGCGGTGTGCCATAAACCCTTTCTTACGACGAGAAAAATATTTAGACTGAGCAAAACTAACAAATCGTCAGTTAATTGAATGAAATGCACTACGTATTTCTACTATCTTAGGAAGTGGAACACTCCCAGGATGATTTCTGCGATGGATTGTCTTGCTGGAAAGCGGGTCTTAATGATAAAAGTCAAAACTAGGGCAACGATGAAAAACATTTTATTATTAAATGCGAGCTTTCAATTTCTGCTGAAATCATCTTCAAGCGACGAATCTAATACTGACCTAAAAGTCCGAACTTTTAGGTCAGTTTTAGATTCGTCGCCTGAAGATGATTTCAGCAGAAATAGAAAGCTCGCATTTAATAATACAATGTTTTTCATCGTTGCCCTAGTTTTGACTTTTATCATTAACTCCCAAGATGGTTTCATTTTAAAAAGCCTCCTGGGTTCAGAGTTTCATACCCATTAACAATCGATGAAATTTAGAGCGGCTGGAGCTATGTTGATGAAACTCCTATCCTGTATACCAACTTATGATGAAAATTACAAAGTGAGGATTGTGACGTCCCTATTTAAGACACAATTTTCTTGCAAAAATACTGAAGAACTGCCTGTCTGTGTCTTTCTTAGTCTGTGGTTATGCCGGGGCTGCACTATACTTTTAAATGTACAACGTGATGTGCAGCTCCCATGCAATCGTAAATACGACGATAGCTTTTTTTCGTTTTCGCTAACTTTATTTTCCCCGTACAATTGACGGCACATTTTTTACAGCGAAAAGAACGTCTTCGCACTCAGTTCCTGCGGCCATTACACATACTGTGTACAGACCAGTGCCTTAATGCTGTAATTAATAGAGGGTTAATATTGTGGTCAGTTGGGGGCATAGGAAGGGCTCTGCCGCTATAGCCAGTAGGGCTGGGTGCGTAAGATCTCTACAACCTCCGTACTACGGACAGTTACGTCCTCAAAAGCGCCCCGTAGGTAACCCTAGCCGTAGGTGCGCCTCTAGGATCTCTTCTTTTCCACGTTCATTTTAATCCCGTTCCATTTTTTCAAGGCAGACTAGCAATCTTGGTTCTCCTCTCCCCTAGCTTTTCCGTATACTTGCTGTTGTCTATCGCGGTATTCTTCTTCCTTGCTTCAGTGCCTCATTTTACTTAATATGTTATTTGTCCCTTTCCCTGGATCGTCATTGTTTTGTATCTGCTGAATTACTTCACCTTCGCATGTTTATAAATGAATAGAGCATGTGAGAGGATTAAGACAATTACTAATCAAGGCCCAGACGTGTGGCACCAAAGGATCCTTGAATTACTTCAAAGGTTTGTTTCCAAACCTACACATGCAGTTATCCTTGGCTAGTGTGACTTCTGGAATACTTGTCTGTGGCTGGAAACTTTCTATCATGGATGCCTAGTATTTTGAAATCTGTTGATCGTCATCAACCATAGGGTCCCTCGTTTCGCAGTTGTACAACCATATTTGGTTCCAACTCCATAGAATTTCAAAGCTAGGGCAAAGAAGTAGTACTTTTCCACTCAATTTCCATGCTGAAGTACGCTATTTTATACAGCAATCATAATTACGTATTCCGTAAGCACTGTTATTCTTTGCATGTTACTGTTTGTTGTCTTCTTACAATAGATTAGTGTAAACAAACGTGTAATTTGAATGCACTGCAAGGCGTACACATACAAGCCCGCGCAATTACTGTTCTCACTTTCTCGTCTATTATGGGAACATAATGCGCAGCATGCCTCTCTCTCTCGTGCGGAAGTTCACTGCCATTGAGCCTCTCTGTAAAGCTTCTCCAGTTACTCCTGTATAATTTCTTGGGGCTTTCTTGGAGCGGCTCTGGGTTCAACCGCGCGCTTTTGTTCCTTTCTCCTCCAATGAACTTCCATCATCCGCAATGAAGTCAGTTTACCTTAGGTGCGCATCGACGGTCACTTCAGTGCTGCTGCGCTAGGCAGTTCCGGAATCTGCTATATAACACGATGTGAATTAATTAACTTTGACCGAGCGTAGTACTTTAATGATCATGAAAAAATTCCATTCGTTTTGCTGCATAAGTACTGAATGAGGTTTTACGTAATAATCTTTTGGTGAAATGGGTGTTGGAAATCAGTTGAAGTAAATAGTGGAGTATTTGTACTAGAATATATTTCTAAATGGAGTATATACCAGTTGTTGCAAAGCATTGCCTGATGGTACAGAAGAGTTCTAGATATTTGTTTTCAAGCAATTCAGAATAAATCTGTTTTTATAAAAGGTGTATGTATGATCTTCGCATCGATATCTCGCACCGGCTTTCATGTTTAACGCTTAATGCTATGCCTACCTAATATAACATATACAGTATGTATAAATATAAACGATATCTTCAATGAATTTTCCTTCACAAAGTATTCAAGTGTTGGCTACAGAAATAAATTTTGCACCATTATGAGTAATTTTCGGAGTTAACAGAGACTCGCACGAGAGTTTACCGAAGTGTTTGATCCTTTGTTCCGTGCTCTGGAGAGTGAGTTCTTTGAAGTGAAAGCTCTTAAGAGTGACCACTCGCTGTGTCCCCTTAGCGCCCATATTATTTTAAGTCCTGAAGAGTTGGCTTCTCTGCTCTCATTATTATGCCCGTAACTCTAATTGTTAGAGAGGGAGGGACGGAGGGAGCTGGAGACTGCTACAATGGGACACGACCTACCTAACGTTAGCCTTGGGTAACTGGACT
>LQNS02278096.1:20613719-20633102 GCA_001587735.2 Parhyale hawaiensis | reverse complement strand
AACGTTAGCCTTGGGTAACTGGACTTGTAGAGGGGGAGGGACGGAAGGAGCTGGAGACTGCTACAGTGGGACACGACCTACCTAACGTTAGCCTTGGGTAACTGGACTTGTAGAGGGGGAGGGACGGAATGAGCTGGAGACTGCTACAGTGGGACACGACCTACCTAACGTTAGCCTTGGGTAACTGGGCTTGTAGAGGGGGAGGGACGGAAGGAGCTGGAGACTGCTACAGTGGGACACGACCTACCTAACGTTAGCCTTGGGTAACTGGACTTGTAGAGGGGGAGGGACGGAAGGAGCTGGAGACTGCTACAGTGGGACACGACCTACCTAACGTTAGTCTTGGGTAACTGGACTTGTATTTCCCATTTTGGCGCTGATGATGGCAGTTACAAGCGACGTAAGTAGTACTGGCAAAAATAGGTATTATTTAGTATTTGCAATAATTATTGCTCAGCTCCTCAGGTAATTTAATTTAATTGTCATTACATGTTTGGAGTTCGTTACAAGTATTCTCTGTATCCTTAACTTTCAACTCTCCTTACGTTGCTTAATACAAGCACCAAGTGGCCAAGTGTAAATAACCGCATAATTATTAACTGCTTAAAGAGGATCCTATGGTGAGGGAAAATATATAAGGTATTACTATATAGCCTTACTCGGAAGTACTAAGAGAAGGAAATTGGGGAAAATTAGTGTAAAATGTAGAAGTGCAATATTTGAAACTGCTTCTCCGTCTCAGACTGCACCGTAGAAAAGTGTGGAAATTCTATCTCAGTTAGGAAAGCAATTAAACGTAAGCAGGCAGGCAGCTACAGCAATAGGCGCATTTGTGCCCTTGGGCATGCAGTGTGTATGGCTGCTCGAGCTGTGTGTGAACCAAAAGAATATTGCCTAAATAAGACCGCCTGTTAGAACTTAAATTTGTTGTTTTTGGTTCTAGATAGCAGACTTGCCGGTGTGCATGAACTGACAATGAAATTCGCCGGATTGCATTCATCGAGTGACTGCTGATTACTTGCGGATCTTTCATCGCTCTGCGCACTGAAAAAATAAAAGAAAGTACTTCCCGTAATGCTGAATGGTAAAGTCAGCTTGACCTCGCCCCCTACTTGCAAGCCAACACACAGTGCAGGTTCGTACTGCAGTCGATCACGGGTCGTCAAGAACTATGTCACCAGCGACAGAACGCTCTTATGCAACAACTCGCGTCCCCAACCCTCATCATTGTGGGAAAGGTTCGTGCCCCTACGGCAGCTGTCCATACTTGACCCTCTCTTAGGCTGAGATTCTTCCCCTCCACTTTTTTTTCTTCGTTTTTCCTCAGTCCTCCAAATCCTACTGAAATAATGGCAATAGCTCATAGAGGGCCGGAGTGTAAGTTTTGGTGTCTCTTTGGGAATGGGCCTCTTTGTTGGTCTAGTGCCGCCTATCTAATCTAATCAACCTATAATTTACTGACTTAGCGCGCCAAAAGCTGCAAAGCTCGCTCAACTGGCTTAATTGGTACTCTAACCCGCAACGTTCAGGGCCATCAGTTCAGCACGCTAGGCTGCTATTACGATGGAAAGTTTACACTTATTATAACAGTGTATCCTACAGTACATGCAACTTTCAAAATAACACTACTAAGAAAGACGCAAACTTTAATCATGCAATAATAGGATTAGGTTCAACTGTACAAGCACTGCAGAGAACATAAAAAACAAACAAATGAATAAGACTACAGTGTGCTCGTATTCATGGATACAACTGCCTGCGTTTCGGCCGAGAGCACAGAAGCGCGTGCGGGGTGCACGCCTGGGTGCGCTAAAGCCATTAGTGCAGTCAGATGTGCCACTCCACTATTGATTCATCATTAAAACTCTCCTTCTTCACAACAACAGTTATATAACAAAGCTAAATTAAGAGCAGACACGCCGCCCATCAGCGCTCATTAGGAAACCAACCGTTCTGTCTCTAACCAAGTCCCAGTCTTCAGCGGAGATCACTTGGTGCAGGAGATCACTTCATCCAAGTGGCTCTTGAGGCTAAGAGCTCGCGGCTATTTCAAGAGTTCTCAAGAGTTTCCAGTGTGGGAATGCGCTGGCGGCCACGCGAACAAGAGTCGACGTTATTGTTCTCATTGCTTTCGCCGGGTTTGTTTTGTGGGCAAACTCGGTCATTACTGAGAGTGTTGTCACTCGGATGGTGCTTAGTCTTCGATCGTAATAACTCTAAAGCCTTTCATTTTGCAGAGCAGGGCAATGTCCGTTGGAAGGATTGATTGTTTATCCTCACTTTGCACTTCGTTTGCAAGTCTTGGCACAACGGTCACATATACACTTCGGATGGATCTGTATTCCATGCTACTTTTCCTGTCTTCATAACAGTTAACTGTGAATAACGCCGTTGAATGATTTTTTTCATCTACTATATGGGGATATAGTTTATATATATATTTATGTATCGTTGCATGAGCAGATTTCAGTGGTTGGAGTCAAATGCCATAAGTTATTAATATATTTGCGCCCTAGTAAACTCCGAGGACCGCAAGGTATCACCCAGCAAAGTTTTTCACGAATCCAACATAAATTTACCTATGCATCTGTTCACAGCGGAACATTTATTAAAGGTGCGGTTTTAATTCCACCCGGGACAAAAGTTCGCTGATTATTGACGGTCAAACTACAAGCACTGCAAATGGTTAGGACGTGCCAGGAGTTTGGCTTTGCAATTTTTAACCTTATAGCCAGTATTAGAAACAGTGCGACTGAGTTACATTTGCTTCAGAACTCCATTTTATGGAGCAAGATTGGATGTCTAAAAGTGTCAGGGGTAACCGATTCAGGGTCGAAGCCTGAAACTCAGTTCAACTGGCCGAAACCAGCGCACCTGCATGACGTTTCGAACAATTAAGTCAAATATTGAATCATTAATTTTGGCACCCTATCGAACAAGCCCTCATAGAAACGGGAAACGGTCCACTCCTGATGAAAATGAGCTCCAGTTTCATCTGGGTGCCACTTAACGTCAACATGCGTAATACAAAGATATTGAAGAATTATCTTAAAAAATTATTGAATCTTACGCCTCCTAGCGGTATAAACGCTGTTGCTATTCGTTTTGAAGGCGGAAGTCTCGACATTAAGTCAACTTTTACGTCTAAGCCAGCCTGAACACTTCACAACAATGATTCCTGTACCCAAGTGTGCGTATCTCTAAGTGGTACAGTATCAATTCGTGGGGAGCGATGTGCTATGATTTTGAATTATTATGGTTGGTTTATTTTTAACGAAACTGTAAATAAAAATGTCACGCAGTAGCAGCAGACTCAGGGTTCTGACAATAACTCTCAAGGCCGCAAGTTCAAGCCTACCTACCATGGAAGCAAGTTCTTCGCAGTGGTTGACGTGATCAGTCAGCATCCGGTCTGCGTACTGCTGTGGGTTTACTGACCTTTGCCAGCAATGGAGGAGAAGATCGGGGGATGCAGATTGTCGCACGGAGCCTTTCACCAGTGGCGCCATAGCTCTAGACGATCCGTGGTCAGCTGCAGCCATTTGCTCCTCTGAAGTCTAGCTCTTGGCCTATATCTGCTGCACAAACCAGTGGGTGTGGGATTTTCAGTTGGTGTCTTGGATATTTTGTAGTTTATTATTTCTCTGTACGGTACGGTCAAGTTGACTTCACATTGAAAAGGGCTGCTGAATGATAGGAGCGTCATCAAAGAAAAAGGTAATGAATACAGGCAAAATTAGGCATTTTGTAGTGGAGACAAAACCAAGGAAACATCAAATTAAATGCACTTCTTCTTTTGCTAAGCATAAAGTCTAAGCATTGATGATATCTGAAATAATTCTTAAACGTATCGTGGATACTGACATAAATTTTCTTTCCACACCAAAGCTTCATTTTCCCTGAGCTCAGCGAGCGTAAGTTAAGCAGATCAGCGAAGAGGAAGGGGTACAAAAAATATCCTTTATATGAAAGTGACGAATTGAGCAAAATAACTGCCGTTTTACTGAAATAATAAATTGCGATCATCGTTTCTTGCCGCTCGTACGTAAATATTCGGTTTACTGTAGCCCTTTTCGTGTACCTGCTTGCTTTGATGAACTAATCGAGATATTATGTAACTAGAAAGGCAAAATGGCTAACGGTTTGAACTTAAGCCCCATCCACACTCCCGCTGAAATGGTCCGCACTGCAGCGTTTTCGTAGATCGCTAGGAAATTTCGCTCGTCAAACCGCAAATTCGTGGCTTTTTGGACGTTGCCAATTTGCTGGATATTGTTTCGGGTTCACACTATGAACTTTTGGTCCTCCTACGCAGTGTAGTGCGATTTAATGTTTCGTTGCTGTCTGTAAACATTAAAGAAGATCAGAGCTTTCCAAGAAGTTTCATTCAAATTTGAAAAATTGGCAGAAACTTGACTAGGGCGACTTGCCAAGCGAACTGTCTTTACGGCATGCATTTTGACAACTATACGGTGGCCACGCCGCTGTTGTCTTTGCTATAGGACGTAACAAAATGTTTTCACACTGTGTAATACATGCGAACACAAAGCTATAGTTTAAACCTGCATTTACGGCGAGTTCACACAAATCATTTGAACATGTTCTGTTAGCTAATCGTTCGGGTATTTCGTGCTGCCCTCCTAAGCACAGCCGTATGTCTTTCAAACAGTTGGCTAGAATGTGAGCCATCAATTCAGTTGGCTTCATTAAATGTCGCCAGTATATGATAGCTTCACAATTTTGCAGTACCTCAGTATTGAGACGCTGTGCACATTCAGCAGTTAAAGGACTCAGCAACGCATTCGCAGGATTAGTTGAAAGAACGCACCCAAAAGACTGAAGCTCGCACTTAATTTGCTAGAGAATGTAAACATATGGTCTTTACTTTCAGAATATATATTTTTTATTAAAGCACACAGTATAATTCTAGAGTTAGTAACATGAGGTATCAGCCGCGTCAAAAACTGCAGTGTACTTGGGGTCAGCTTCGAAGTTCTCAAATTTGTGTACTGATCGAACACTACGTGCGTGACTCAGCAGTTGTGGACGCTGTCGTGCAATTTTTGTCATCTTTTGCAAAAATCGTGTGGACCAGTGCTCCAGTTACTCCCATCTCCCTGCAGAATTTCCGATATAAGCATTACAGATATGTATTTAGAGGGTCCTTGTTGCGTCAGTTCTTATTTTGCAGGAGTTCCTCACTATATTCCAGACACATAATTCATAACTCCTACACCCTGTATATATTCAGTAAGTGCTACTGACAATTCACGCAGTGACAATATCTGCCTTAGATGGGCTGGTGGATGCACCGTGTACCTACATCTCTTAAAAGCAACTTAGTGCAATAACAAACAGCGTACATTTAAAGAATAGAACAGCAAATCTTTGCCCAAGAAGCTTGAGATCGGTAACACCGATAGCTTTGGGAACGTGCCGATAACTGTGTACAGATTGCACTTCTGCAGAGCTTTCTATGGTTCAGGTAGGTTAGCTTTAAGATAAGAGATGCAAATAAAAGTGCTAATGCGGTGTATTCTCAACAGAAGGTAGAGGTTCCTCACACGATGTAAACAAACTATATGCGACCGAGCTTATTGGAATATTTACTTTAGTTTAATTTGGCCAGTATGATTTTCAATTTGTTTTTTGTAGTGACAGGGCTTTTCAATGCAAGATACGCTGTAGGGAAGGAAAAGTAATAAGTAGAACTGCAGTGATGAAATTTACATCACCCCACTAAGTATCAGTTGAACATTTCGCTTTTGTAGCCCAAGCTAAAGGCATCACCTTTTGGGGCAGCCAAGACGATAATCTAAAACTCGTTTCGTTAAATGTCATAATGCGCAGTAAGTGCATTCGCTTCACCAGATTTTCAACACTTTATAAACGTAAACTAGGTTAAGATTAAGAAACCTTGGCGGAAATTCTACTCTGCCCGGAAATTGAAGTCGACTGTGGGCGGTGGCGATTGCTACGCAAAATTCAAATTTCAAGGTTTCATTTGTCCGGCTCTTTGTGTACCAGCTGTGACTTTGTTACTTTAAATTGTGTGACAAGTGTTGATTAGGAGCCACACCATTACATACATTGACCCAACCAGGCTCCATTTTAAGGAACAAGAGCGCGTTTCTTGTAGTGTCAAGAGTAACCGGTTCAGGATCGACGCCTGGAATGAGTCGAGCCTGGCGCTCTTGTCGGAATTTTCAGACATGTTTGCCTCGAAGGCTTAATTTTGTCACCAAAGAAATTTGACTTGGACTTGAGTTCTGAGTCTCGTTCTAAATAAAACTGGTGGCTGTGAAGTGTCTATTCATAAATATTTAGTGATAATTACGTAGAAGTGTTTTAACGGAACTACTTTTGGCGGTGAAAGCGAGTGCCTCAGGTGATATTTGAAAGGAAGCACCCGATTCTTCTATGCAAATCAAGTTTTTCGATTACCTTTCACTGTTTGCTCTACTATGCAATTAACAAGTGAGATATCAAGTTTTGCTGCTGCTGCTTTTTTCTCCCTCTTGCATTAACTGCTTTCTTTACAAACTCCTGAACACCTGATCAACTTGGCTAAAAGTAAGTTCGTATGGTCATTGCGTGAACAAATCGTATCCCAAGCTGAAACTTTCGATTATATTTTTGGTGTGCCCAAACGAGGACGCCTCAAGACTAGAAGTTACATGGAAAACTTTACATATCACTACCGAAAGTTAAAAGGTGGTTACATGCGTAAGGCCGGCTGCACACTAACAACTTTCGTTGTCGCTAGCAGCCTAGACGCAACTTAGCTTATCGGACTGCGCAGCCGTGGCCGTGACTTCAGCATGACGTCTATGAACATCGTGCTGTAATTCTTGAAATACCAATCGTTGTGAACACCAACCGCTCATAATTAAGAGCGATCGTTGAAAGTTCAACATTGCCACTCGCTAGGGTGTAGAAATTGCAGTAGCGACTGAAATATTTGAAAATTTTTGANAAATTTTTGAAGCAGCTAAATTTTGTGCAAGCTGAAGCCGTGCCGTAGCTACGTACACGGATAAGTTGAGTTGCCTCTAAGCTCCTAGCGGCAACGAAAGTTGTTAGTGTGCAGCCGGCCTAAGACTTATATCTGAAACGCAAGATATTAATTTTATAACTTTTGGCAGGTTCACAGGTTAGTTTATTGCCGTACGTGCATAGATCGATACTGCCCGAGTCGTAAGTTGCTCTGTCTGTTTCAATAACAGAAAGTGTTCAGCTTTCGAAGTCATTATTCACTTCAAATATCAGGAAATCCCAAGCTATACTATTGATACTTGATAACAAATTGCGTTGACGGCTACCATTGTAGTACATCCTTCCATGCATATAGATATACAGTTGTGCTTGTATGACACAACAAAATATTCGAATGTTTCGAAGCATGAACGTAGTTTAAAAGTTTATTGTATGGAGCAGCCTTTCTGGATACGGTGGAGCGCCTTAATTACGGAACACAAAATTTATGGTATGCCAGGTATATGGGCATATTATATAATGTAAGTAGATACAGACGGTATATGGAATACTGAAAAACTTTTTTATATGTAACTAAGTAGTGTTGGGGAAGTTGAATTTGACGAGATGTCTTGGCAATCTGTTGAGAAGGTAGTGAATGCAGTCCATGGTTGGAATTATGGAAAGGATATTGATATACTGGGTGTTCCTAAATTCTTTCTACAACACTAATCTATAGGTTAGTAACGATAAAATAACCATATTTTACTCTATCGATGCATGTCCGAAAATGCCTACTCTTGAAGGCACTTTGACTTTAAGTTGAGTAGTGAGATTCACTTAATCGGCGGACTACTGCACTTTACAGCGAAGATAAAGATGCACAGTGGTCATATTGCTCTCTCTAATCTGCACCGTACCTGATGTCAGACGACCATGAACCAACTACCGTCAGAAGAAGAACTGATCGGTAGGATCGTTGACGGCTGTGAGAGGATTCGTATACCGGTATACCGCTCAATTGCAAAGATGCGCTTGAATTAAAATTCGGCGTTGCCAAAAATAAGTTGCACTTAAAAGAAACAAACATGAGGAATAACTTGAAAAATGCTACTGAGGGCTTTAATGGGGCAAGAGCGGCATATATAACGTGACCAATTAAATTATAGGCAAATATCAAATAGAATTAAAAACAGTATTTAAATTTTTATATTACTCAGCATTTCTGTGTTAACGATGTATAATTCATTACAAAATAGAATAAAAAAGTATTACGTTGTCTATGTGTCATGTCATTACAGATGTGCTCTAGCCTAAATATTTGAGTTCATATTTCTTATTTTCCCATGCAAGTATATAATACTTACATGGAATACAAAAAGTCTATAATTCTTCCGTAGTGCTATTCATGCATGCAGGGCGATACTTGAACGACTACACATATAGATTCCAACGCTATATTCAGGAATTACGGGGTTATTTTTACGATATACATGGTCCATCTACAGCAGATCTTGGCAGTTTCAGCAAAGACCCTTGCAATGTAACTTTTTTAGCCAAATGATCATCAATTAACAATGCGGAAATGGCGTGTTTCATTCTTTCGTGAACCTGACTTTACTGCAAACAGGTAAGTTCAAACTTAAATACTAGCTACGTATTTACCATTGTCTGTGGAAAATAATATAGGTGTGCTTTGCGCTGTTATTTGGCACTGTGCTGCACTACTCCCTGACACTTGCCGCAGTTTAAGGTTTCCCTCGCACCAATTAAAGCACTGTATCTGGCACGGCTTAGGAAATGTGGCGCCTCTTTTTTTTTGTTTTTATTGTGATATTTATTGGTGTCTTACTTCTTTACTTTTTCCGACTTTCACACTCCTACTGAAAATATATCCTATTTCTTTCCCTATGCTTGACTTTTAATTTGTCTCTTTATTTTAAACTTTGTAATCAGCGAATTCTGTGAGTACAAACCGGTATCATGGAAGCACAGGAACAATAGTAATGCCAGTAGGTGTTTTGTTTTTCGTAATCAGGGAAACGTAACAATACGATTCACTGCTTATACAAACGCTTCAACTTTGCGAAGAATGAACCGAATGAACGTACTAGGGCTGTGCTGAGACAACGGCAGCATTTAGTGGCCCACATTCCGCCGAGGTGCATTTGTTCGCTTCACTTTACCGTGCTTTGTTTGGAACTCTTGTGCCCTGGGCAGGTGGTGATCTTCTTCCTGACAGATTGTCTCCGAGAAGAGGCGCGCTGATCTCACGACTGTCAGCCGAGCACCTCTGGAGAATGGGGCACACGATTGACGCAATGATAAGGTGAGGCGAGGTGCGGTGTTAAGGCATGACGAGATAACGGAAGCTTTACACAGAGGACGTAATGGTTACACGTTTTCATATACAGTAGAGGCCAATATAGAAGCGGAACTACTGTGAAGGGTGGGCCATATGTAAGGCACCTTCAAAAAAATTATAACATTAAAACTAAAGATGGTTAAGCGATTTGGCTTTTTGCAAATGAAAGAGAAAATTTCAAAGTCTTATACATGTATATGAATAATGCAAAACATATTTAATTATGGAAAACAATATTCTTTAAATGACCTCCATTATTGGTCAAGCAATCGCGAGCTCTTGCAACGGTGCTGTTCATTACTTTCTCTAACGTCGCTGTTGAAATGTTGTTGACCTCCTGGCTGATGTTTCTTTTCAGCTGCTGCAAGGCTTCAGGCATATCAATGTAGACTCTTGCCTTTCAGTATCCCCAGAGTAAGAAATCAGGAGCGCTTAAATTTGGAGACCGGGGGAGGGGCCTGGGGGGCACAATATGTCGCCAAAACTAGAAATCAATCTGTTTGGGAAAATTGTGTTCAACATTTGAATTGTTGCTCCTGCTGTATGCGCTGTAGCTCCATCTTGTTGGAAAACGTTTTTTCTGTGTTGCTGTCTTCAGTTGCAGGCAACAAATATTCATGAATCATCTGTCTATAGCTGTCTCCATTAACACAAATTGCATCACCGTTAGCATTTTCAGAAAAATATGGTCCAATACTCCTCGAAGACGTGATGCCTACGTACCATATTGTTACTTTAACTGAGTCAAATAGACAGTAACACAACAAATTTTTAAATTTTTATAACCTGAAATGCTTTGCA
This sequence comes from Parhyale hawaiensis, assembly GCA_001587735.2. Classification (NCBI taxonomy): domain Eukaryota; kingdom Metazoa; phylum Arthropoda; class Malacostraca; order Amphipoda; family Hyalidae; genus Parhyale; species Parhyale hawaiensis. The sequence continues at coordinate 20,622,961 of LQNS02278096.1, read as the reverse complement.
TGTAAATTTAAAAAAAAATTACAAAATATACTAGAGAAATAGTTGTAAAAATTACATATGAGGATTTTACAGATATCTTTAACAGTAAATAAATATTCAACTTACAAACAAGAAATGTACAGTTTGTCCAGACCAAAAGTTAAGAAGTACTGTTGAATTATCCCCATCATTGTAATAATATTCAATTTATGTATATTTTAAACAGCTAATTGATAGTTTGATTTATACAAGACAAGTGTCATTTATTTTTCTATTTATTTCAAGCAATATGGGCGGTGGCAAAAGCTTGGACTCTTAAAGCAAAAGTGTTCATTTTAGCTAATCATGAAGAAAAATCAGTTTTTTGAAATTACCGGTATCGAAGGAAGGTCAGAAAGTGTTGTTTTTAGCGTTATCAATAGATTTAAGACTGATAAGACACGCAAACCGAAGTGGAAAACTGACACGGCTTCAACGATTTCTAAACGGGAATATCACTTGACTGTTAGTATGCCTTAAGAGACCGATTCGAGACAACTGCATAAATTTTTCGTAAATTTTGTAAGCGAACGGGAAAAGCAATCTCTAGGAAAACTGTTTCTCGGAGGTTAAATGAGAACGAGTTGTTGGCTTGGATTCCAGCTTGCAATCTTTTTCTTTCAGTGTAAAATCAAAAGGGCCGTGCAGACTTCGCCTCAGTGTATATTGCATGGGCAAATAAGCAATGGAATATGATTCATTTCCGAGGTGAATTTTAATTCACCTTGCACGGATCTGATGGTAACGTGTATGCAAGACGTAGAGATGGTGAACGCCTGTTCTGTCGAAGAAGCCCGTGAAGTTTGGATGTGGGTATGTAATGGTGTTGGAGATGATCTCGTCAGCAGGAGTTGGACCATTCTTAGGTTGCAAGGAAAAATTAACGCCGGTGTTTAGAAAGAACGTTTGCGCTATGATCCTATGTCCCACTTTTGCAATGGCAATATTAATACCCCTCTTTTCATGCAATACAAGTAATACACCTTACCACAACGCTACAAAAGTAACAAGTTTAAGGAAAGAATGGATGCAGTGAAGTAGGTAGGCTACCTCCGCGTCCTAACTTAGAGAAAGCTCTGAACAGAAATACTCAAAAAATCGTGATGATTTATGACTTTTTCTGAAGGAAGACTGGGAAGGGATCGATACTAACTTTTATAAGACACACATTAGCTCGTACGCTGGAAGATGCAATGGAGTAATTCAAAGTAAAGGAAAGTTTGCTACATAATGAATTTTATTAGCTTTTTTAATCTATAAAGGCCAGTAATTAATGATAGGATAAGGTTTTCAGATGTGTTCTTTAACTCTTGGACTGGGCAAAATTTGCGTAGTTTTAAGTTGAATCTTTATTTACAGCTGAAGGTAAATGTAAATAAAATTCATATATATATATATGCATAAATAATTCATACATATATGTTCCAGCATAGTTTGTCAAAATTTTAGAAATGTGCATGCATTACATTTCAAATAATATATATTGTAAAATTTGTTATTGCTCCGTTTCTTATATACTGGTCATTACTGCAGGTGTTTGGCACTGGCAAGGATCATATTGCTCGGGGGAGTTACGGATGCCTTTATGGAACGCGGCCTACGTAAGATTCAGGTTTAATGTGTGCATATAAGTTAGGTTCGGCGGAAATAGTCTACGCGCTTAAAAATAATTTTGACAAACATTGGGTGAGGCACCCTCCACAGTGAGGAACTCCTCCTCCAGGAGAACTTCACAAACTCCTAACGGCCAAAGCTCCTGAAGGCCGCCTTAATCCATAATATCCTCTTCCGCCACAATAAACTTGACGTCTCAAGCTCCGCTGATATGCAGCTGTAAACCGTGCTTTCATGGCCGAAGTTCCGTCTCTTTTTTTTTTCTTCTTTTTCAGTCATCTAAGTGGTAGTGACGTAATGGTAATAGCTCATAGAGGGCCTGGGCGCAAGTCCCGGTGGCGCTATCGTCGTTCGGAGCGATTTATGTGCGTGTTTGTGTACGCAGATCGTGTGCGTGTGAGCGGCGTTCAAGTTGGTGCACCGCCCTGTTCGTCGCTGATTAAGTTAAGTTAGGTTAGGTAAGGTTAGGTAAGGTTAGGTAACGTTAGGTAACGTTAGGTAACGTTAGGTAACGTTAGGTAACGTTAGGTAACGTTAGGTAACGTTAGGTTGGGTTATGTTGGGTTAGGTAAGGTTAGGTTAGGTTGGGTTATGTTGGGTTAAGTAAGGTTAGGTTAGGTTAGGTTAGAAGCTCAGTTAAGAAGCTTAGGCTAGGCTAGGTTAGGTTAGCCTAGGTAGTGTTTATTTTAGTGGTGGCGCGCAGGAAAGCTTACTTTAAAGCAAAATCGTCGTGAACGACGATAGTGCCTCCCGGCAGCTCTCTAGGAATGGGCCACTTGGTCCTTCTACTGCCGCCTTTCTAATCAATTCTAGATGAGGCGTACCTGTTCAGGTAGGTCACATACTAAACCGGTACTGAGTTTTGCCGGTATTTTTTTTCTTTTTGCAGGTTTTAAATAGGCAGCAAAATTCAGATAATATTGTCTATCGAGAAATTTAACCAGTCCAAAATCTATTTCTTAGTGCTCAAAATAAAGAAAACACCCATTTTTATGTTTTTTATTAGATTTGACTCCATCCAAAGGCGTGTTGCAACACAACCGAGTTTAGGCGACAACAATCTAATAAATGGTAGCTAACTGTTACTCGAAATGCGGCAGCGAGAGCGCCATCTGCCGACTTGTGATGTTAGGTAACAAAGAATGAAACTCTTGTCTGCCATGAGTGTGACGCTGAAAACTACTGGTTTCGTAAACATCATTACACGGGACGCAGAATTCAAATTTACGAAGTAAGCAGCTCGAGCATTGGCAGCAGATGCTTGGTACGGAACTCTTAGAGAGCATCAATACAAGGAAGGGTCTGGACAACGAGCAAGTCACCAAATGGTCTGAGCATGCAGTAGCGACGCGTCGCCAGGATTAGAAGATATGGGGATTAACCACAGGAGTATGTGTTTGTGTGTGTGCCTACAACTCTGTACTTTTTTAAATATAGATATACTTTTCAACAAACACACCCTTAAGAAATACAGGGTGACTTAAGGAATACATAGGACGGCTAAGGGAGCTTTAGACTCACGACGCCCATCTGCCAAACCTTCATCGAGTATTAGTACCAAATCTGAAAACAAAATATAAACACCGGGATGTGGAGAAGGATATGTCGTATATATTTCATTTCATTCTATCCAAAGAAAGTTTACGCAGCTGATGTGGCATGTGCATATACTTCAATAATGCAGCAGCGTCTTCTTCACCGCACTAGTGTAAGGAGGAGGCTGCAAGCAAGCGTTATATACTGGACTGTATTGCGTTGCGGAGTGCACCGGAGGAGAACTTTTATTTGGCGGCTTAACGAGTCAATTCCTTCCTTTGGAATCGTTCGAGTTGCCCTTCAGTTCCAGTCTTTGACAGCCAGCCCCAGCGGTCATTTTCCTTTTACCTTCCGTGTTGTGTAGCCAAGAATTTTCTTTCGCTGGAAAGCCATTGAAACGGCAGCACGCAGTTGCAACCGCTCGCTCGCTTTCCTAAAGCCAAGCCTGGAAACTTTTTCGATTGAGGGGAGATGGGACGGACTATTGGTAGAGGGAGAGCTATATGGAGAGCGTCGAGAGCCTCGATTACCTGACGGTAGATTGAAGGTGAGATGAAAAGCCCACAGTGCTAAACACCTTGCAGGTAAAATGTGCTTAGACGAAGGGGTGGTGAAGAAGTATACTTTGTTGAGTTTATGAGCGTATGTATGGCAGTGCAAAAGTTTTGTAACGAACAGAAGGTTCTGAAGTCCGTTGGCAATGCGAAAGAAATTTGAAGTTCGTTATGCTAATCGGCTTCAATGAAGATGTTTCGAACAATATACTATCACGTTGTTCCGGAAATAGGACTTTTGTTTTCATGGTTAATATAAAGTGTTTATCAGCATAACTGGGAAGACACTATACCCTGTTTGTAGACGGTACACAGAAGAGTACTTCTGCAAAGAGGGGCACCAAAAAGATCATTGAACAGTACGATGGTAGCCTCTCACTAGTGGGCCAAAAGAGGGTCTAACTTTCTGTAATGACCTAACCTATTTACCAGCTATTGGCCTACGAAGTCTAGTAGTCAGTACTATGCTCAGGCTGTTGCTTGGCTGCTAGCATTCTGCGTCAAACTTGTACTCCTGAAAGGAGAAGCTTTTGTAGCGAGTAGTGCCACTTCGTAAAATAAGGCTAAGCTAGGTTGTCTTGGCTTGATTTATTCTCCAATTCAGACGGGTGCGCTGCTTTCCCCACTGAGCAAAGAGCTTCAGACGCTAGCCTCAAATCGATTACCCTTATACACTTCAGAAGATTCTGCTCCACCAAACGGAATTTTCACCGCCTCACGGGTAATTGGGTTGCTGCTTACACCGGCAACACGCTATCTAAATTGGTGGAACCAACGTTTCCTTTCGGAACTGACGGACAAGTTAAGCTCAGTAGGCTGGGCTCAATTAACTCGACTTGTAGGGGCAGTTGATGACACCTCTACCCTGCATGGCTTGAATTTTCAATGATGTGGTAGAAATTACGTTAACTAATTTCCGACGCAGTCGTCCGCCGATGCCATGTAAGGATAAGTGTGCTGTAGACACGTGCGCAGCGCATACACAGAGGAGGCAGGTGTTCCAACAGCCCGTATTTATTACGCGCGGATATTTTCAGAGTTTGGCTGTGCATAAATTTCGCGATAGTCCATTGCATCATTGCGGAGAGAACTGCCTTCTTGAATTACGCATACACAGGAGAGGAGCGGCACATGCGGCCCCTTGCAGCCAGTTGCAGCCCTGTTGCTATAGCAGAGAAAGGCCGGAGGACTGCGCCATCCGGCCCGTGTATATTTTATGACATTACCGTATCAAGTGGCTATAGGTGTGCATACTGCATACGGTATTTACGTGGGTACTGCATGCGACCAGTGCCTACAGTACATATGTAACCTGTGCTCTGCCTTTGCCTGACGTAGCTGAACTATCGCAGTAAAGTGCCATCAGCCGCGTGCAGGCCGTATTTCCTGCTGCGTCACTTAGATTAAGGTGGGTACAAATGACAGGAGTTTGGTCGACGCGGACGTAGTGGTGCTGTATTGGTGACAGTGTCAGGCGATACCGGAGTGTTTATGCCCCATAAGCTGTGTTTGTTTGGTGTTCAGTGCCTCTTGTCATGGAAGCTATTCCCTGCGACGGGCCGTGGGTTTCCGTTAGGGTACTATGGTTTATTTTCTTCCTATTGACGTAGGTATGCGTCTACCAATAGAGTCATAAAATGTTAGATGTAGATGTCATGTCAGTTGGTTTTGCAAGTTCCACTTGTATACTTATCGAATATCTCTTTAAAACTATAGTGCATGAGCTCAATGCTACGTAGTGCCGGAGTCACATTGCACACTCTCACGCAGAACGTGATGCGAGGATGTGCAAGTGGCACGTACGTCGTTCATACTACCGTATCTATGCTACAGATTTTAGATATGTGTCGACCCGATACGTGAGCTGCTCATCCTTGCATCAGGGTGTGTGTCCGCAAATGCGCATGTAGCCCGACGTAACACGAGTAAATACCAGTTATGCCGGGGATCACATGTGCATCTCTACGCCCAACTGGTTGCTAGGATGACCAACTCGCGGGCCGTTTCGATATATATTTAAAATCGGTAGCATAGATACCGTGGCATAAATAGCGTTCGCGTATCGCATCCTTGCATCAAGTTGTCTGTGTAATTACCTAGTTTGGCCCCGGTATAGTGTGTACCCGCCCCATTACTTCTTCCAAGAGTGTATTTACAGCGTATCTTCGCTGTACTCTAAAGTAGCATTTTGTCGAGCACGATTGTGAAGTCGTTTAGCGCCTTGTAACCTCGACACTAAATTGTGACAGATGTTCATCAATGACTGAGGAACCTTAAATTGAACTACTGGGCGGTACTATATTGTGAGATGTTTTTTTTTGGCCTTTAACTTCACAAAAAATGAAGTGAGCTTAGTTAATCTTCACTCTGCAAATTGCGTTGGTACATGTATATATGTTAGAGTATTTATATCTACATATAGATCATCATTTAACAATACGCAGTTTATTGGTTGGTTACTAGCTTTGTTAGTCTCTCCGTGCCCGTGAAGGATTAGAAAGAAGACGATTTATGTGGTGAAAGGAAGAAGGACGAGAGTGGAAGTGATTGGAGCCTCTTACTAACAGCATATACGCTCCTTGAATATGCTCAAGATTGCTCCCAGTTACTTTTTGACGTTACCTTGATGACACTTCGGACGAGGTCCAGGTGGTGTTATGCACGCCACTTATCTTGTGCAGAGGTAATGCTGCAGTCCGTGACCAGCGGGGTGGCTAACAGCGAGTTATCCCCACAGTTCACATAGCCGCTTACAGCAGGTTTATCTGGCACTTTCAGTAAGTATGCGTCCAGATTAGAAGATTCTGCGCAAATTGCCAGTTGCTTTCGACACCTCACATGCTGTACTGTTGCAGTGCGCACTTTTTTCGCTACTTACCTAATGCAGCAGTTTATTATGATTCCGTCTGCTTTATTTTTATATCCATTCTCCTATGTCTTTTTTCCTCGATTCATTTGACATCACTGGCGGTGACGCGGTCCATGCTGTACTGTATTAGACTCTGCTTATATGTATACCAATCTGTAGCTAGGATATAATTGTAATCAAATTTCTACATTTTTTGTGCTTTTTCTGGTTGTTTGGCAGCCACACATTCGTTGCCGTCATTTTTGGTGGCCGAGCCCTGGCCGGAGGGCGCGCTCAGTAAGGAAGAATCTTTGTGAGTTCTTCGCTGCCATTTCTGGACAGGCCTCGTTCCTTATATACCGAAGTGTTTATATAAGTAAGCCTGTGCATTACACTTATGTAGCTGAGCTTGTTTAAACTGTTGTTGCCTGCATACATAACGATCAATTATTGTAGCTAGTACAAATGACAACTTTGCTCGCACCATGAGGTTTGTATGGATGTATTGGCCCCCAGTGTGTGCAGCTTAAACGCAAATGGTCCTCATTCATCTAAAGTCCATTTTAGAACGGTAGACAAACTGTAAAAACTTGTGGCCCAAAATCATGCTATTATAATGAGTCCCTAATGCAGTTCCATTGACGTGCTAATCGTCACTTTCGGCTCTTCCACATCACATAGTGCATATCTACCTCGACGGACAGTCACAGTCTCCCGCCTCCTCAATCCTGGAGGTATCTGCTGCATCTAAACCACGCACTTTCTCCTACCTCTCTACTGCACCTCGCGCATCTGCACCGCCTGCGCTCCTCCAAAGCTTGGCTTTCATAACATCCAAAAATGGCCAGGGAACTCTACCCAATTACCGAGAGCGTCTGCCAAACTCTTACTGTTGTTGCTTGTTGATGCCGCCGTCCGTCGTTCGTCCTCCCCGCCGCCGTCGGTTGTGGCTCTTGGTGGTCAAGAAGCTGGTTTTGATGCAGGCGATTGCCCACATCAAAGAAACGATGCGCTTTGCTGGTCGTTTCAATAGGCCTGCTCGTGTATAAGATACACACGATGCTGCTGCTGCTAGTGGTGCTGCTCAATAGTAAGCTATCCCCACCCCTCCCTTATTTTCTCTTCTGGCTCTAAATTGCTCAACTAATGGCTGGTACACACGCTAGCCAAAAACCGAAAGAATTTTCGCAAATGCGCGAAATATTCTCTGCAATACCGCGTCTCTCTATGCATTCACACGCGAGACTGACCGGTCCGATGGTCAACAGATCTCGAGTTCCGTTCAAATAAGCAACGTTGTCATGGCTACAAATTGAATAGCGTGACAAAAATAAATCAAATGAGCAGAGTTGCAAGATTTTGCGCAAATGACTAGCGAATCGCGCGCAAAAAGCTGCGGGCTCCTCCGTAAAATTTTGCGGAGAAGCGTAAGTGTGTAAGTTATTAGACGTGGATTCAGTCAAAACTCGCCAACTCGTTCTGCTGACTAGCGTATAGGTCACGGGTATAATGCGAATGAGTGAAAATTATTGAGTTCGAAACCCGCTGTAAGGGGTAGCCAACAGTCTGGCTCTAACTGTACTTAATAATAAATAATTCAATAGACAGCTTCAGCATTTATATGGTAAGATGTCTAAAGTGGGATGATAGTCGCTCTGATTTGTTGCCTGGTAGAATAATTGTAAAATTCATACAGATTTGTGGTCCAAATAAGGAATGTAGCACAAATAAAGGATAGTGGTGAAGTTGATTGTACGTTTAAGATATGACTTCAGATAAGAGAACACAAGTAGCCGTAGAAATTTTACTGCAAGATGCAAAGCTTAGCTCAATCTTTTGTTGATTATAGACCTCTGCAAACGTTTATCTTTTGCCCACGCTTCTACTTTACAACGTTCGCGTGCATTGCTGAATCCGTTCAAACGTTAAAAAGTGTACAGCTTCGTGAATTTTAATTTATTCCAAAGTTAAAGGAACTTCTTTGGTAACACATGCGAAAGCGAACTGACTTGTTTCCTGACATTTTAAAATAACTTTTAGTGGACATACACGTACATGTTTACGAGGACGCGGCGAACCAGTCGAATGTTGTGAAGGATGAACGTATAACAGAACCAGCCCAAACATGAATATCGTCTGCGTTATGGCCGACTTTTGTCCAAAGGAATCCATTCAATAGTGCTTCTGATCGCTCAATACAACTAACCCGATCATTTGGTTTCGAAAGAGCACGTAATCTGAAAGTTTTTTTTTCCTTTAGTTACGATCCCTGCACCTGTTTTCCATTGGTAGCCAAACATTGCTTACGTTTCGTTTCTCACTCATCTTCAATAACCTTTTTCTTCAATTTCCTTCGCTGCTTCATAAAGCCTCCATTGCGTCACGGATACGCGAGAAAAGACTATCAGTATGTATCTAATAATAACAAAGAAGAGTTAGGTAGAATGTGCTTTTGGGAAGCACGATTATTCTTCTCCCTAATTTTTTTCCAGGCTGCGTATTACGTCTCTCTCAATGACGGCTTTACATCAGTGATAATTGCTTTTTTACGGAGCTCCTCTGTCTAGAGTGTAGCTTATCTTTCATGACTTTCCATCGCTCCAGTTATTTGCCCATAATTTTCCACATGTGATTTTAACTGAAGGATATTCCGGTCTTCCCTCTCCTTGGTG